>JAJOOH010010461.1:0-21951 GCA_029582605.1 Solanum gracilifrons | reverse complement strand
TAAAAAAAAAAAAAAAAAAACGAACCGGACCGAAACCGGACCGGACCGGACCGGGACGGAACCGGGACTAACCGGACCGGTAAATCCCGGTTTCCGTCCCGTTACCCCTCCTGGACCGGAACAATTTCGGATCTAACCGGTACTATCCGGAACTGTGACGGAACCGGTAACGGACCGGAACGGACCAGAACTGGTACCGGTACCTCCCGGTTCCGTTGCCAGTCATACCTATTACTGCTTCGTGGAATTATTCGGTGAAACGTCGACTGCTCCTTTCATCGCCTTTTTTATCCTTATCCATCAAGGCTTCGCGTACTGGAATAAAGGGTGGAGTGCGTCCCTTCGGCGAATTGCCAAGCGTGCTTGGCGATGTGCAGGCTTCAACATCTTCGTTATTTTCAGCCTTTTTGTTCCTTTTTGCGCCTAAGTGTCCATGCTTCCATTAAAACTTTAAATACCTGAAACTTAAGAGTTTTCATAAGATATTGAGACACAATAAGAATTTGAGGACACTATTCCTATCAAAATAAAGCCCTAAATAAGTCCAATTTGTGGACTCATCAGAAGTGATTAGCCAGCTCAACCCATTTTTCCATCCGATGATCTTCACCCTAGGACTGACTCTGTTCGACCTGCCTTGATTGCCTAGCTAATGCTACCGTCGCAAGCAACCTCTCAAAGAATAGGGAGTGAATGACCCTTTTATCTAGATCGGTGATTCCGTTCGGCCGAGTAACCCCGGGTCATGAGAGTTGATTATCCTTTCTCTCTTGGGTTCTAAGCTTTTACTTCTTGTTGTTGGCTTTCGCTTCGTAGTTTGTTGCTTATAGCTCTGAGCTACTGTCACGACCCAGTGTACACTCTAGACGTAACATGGCATACAAGACCCCGAGAGGTCTTATATAAGCCACTTAGCTTTCATACTCAAGTCTTATACAAAGTTTTCATCACAATCAAAGTTTTATAAAACGAAGCGAAAGTCTCATACAACTTGTCTCAAAACCATCTAATACAAATATTCTTGGGACACAACCCATACAATAATGTTCAAAACATAAAATGAAAAGACATATGGAAATGGTGATCAAATCCTCGAATGCTATGAGGACTCACCAATCTTCAAGTCTTGCTTCTAGTAAGATCCTAGCCACGGGGATGAGAGTCGGGAACGCTGGACCCTACATTTGGATAAGAAATATAGGCAAGAGTATGCGTTAGTACAAGAATGTACTAAATATGATAGCTTACAAAAACATCAACATTAACATAAAAATTAGACAATAAAAGGCATAGGTATAATCAATGCATAAAATAGATCATCATATCATAAAGGAATACTTCATAAACTAACCTCAAAGCATACTTAGCCAAGACATGGATAATCCTCCACTAGTCTTACTCATCATAGTAGGCAACCTTAGTAATCATCCAAGCTCATCACCTATCATTCTCATATTTAGCTTATCTTTTATAGATATGGGGAATCGCCTCCTTGCCTTCCTATAAAGGCTAATGGGTAGTTGCCTCTTGCCTTACATATATGGTCATGGGTACTCTCCTCTATGTCCATCTCATGGGATCATGGGTGTTCGCCTCCATGCCCAACATCATATGACATGGGTATTCACCTCCACATCATTTTATAAGGAATCATAGATATTCGCCTCCATGTCCTTTCATTATAAGATGCGGGTATTCACCTCCATATCCTTTCATTATAAGATGCGGGTATTCGCCTCCACATATTTCATCATAGGGAATCATGGGTAATTGCATGCATGCCCATCATTGGGGAATAAGGGTAGTCACTGATTTCTCTCCTCTAAAGAATATGGGAAATAACCCATATCCTTCTCATCTATAGGTCTTGGGTATTCACATCTTGCCTCATCAATTTTAGTCTTTAGTCTAGATTCAGTTTAGGTGAGCAATCCTTTCCAACCTAGAATCATTCAATATGACAAAGCCTTTCACATTCATACTTAAGAAATTCATGTGAGAACTATCTTTTCCACACAATTACATCAATAATCAACAATTCATATCATAAGCTTTACTCTCAAAGCACTACATCTCATAATCATCATATATGCTTCACTCTCAAGGCAATCAATATCATAATCATCTCATAAGCTTAAATCTCAAAGCAATTCTAATTTATCTCATCAATCATAATGTAATCCATCTAAACCCACAAATTCTCCTTTCATGGCATAAAATCCATTTATATCAATTTCATCTTTCTAGACATGGGTTAGGCATGGGTACATGTAAATTCATCCTAAAAACATGTATTCCTATCAATCAATCATAAACAATCATAACCCAATCAATTGGATCAATATTAATCAAGACCCACAACATTAGAAGAAAACCCTAACTCAATTTAGGAATTTCTACTTTTCAAATGGGGAATCGGGGGACTCCATGGAAGAAAGGATTTCATGAATGAAAATCCATCATACATTGATTACAAAGCCCAAAAATGCTTGAGGATTGGAGACTTGACCTTGATCCCAGCTTGAAATTTTTCTTCTTCTTCAAGTTCTAGAGAGAGAAATATTTGAGAGAAGAACCTTGGGATTTCTTTTGAGTTTTGGAAATAATGACTTGAATGAGTGAGTTTTGGGGTTAAAATATGTTATATAGGGGTCCTAGGCTTGGGTAAAATGACATAACTTTTTTTTAATTAAAACTGGAAAAGAGCCAAAAACCCCTGAACTAAAAATGTCGAACCACCACCACGTGAGGCACCACAGTCAGTCAAGGGTCACACAGCCCGTAGTGGTGCCCGTGGTCCCTTTACGAGTGGCTTGGTTTTGCCACACTTGCCCTAAAAAATCCTAACTTAATACCATGACCTCTCCCATGGCCCCTGGTGGCCTTCACGAGCCGTCAAGTGGCTCGTGGGAGGGTCTAACATTTTTGGCAATTTTGGGAGCTCAATGCCTTACCTCCACGAGTTCCACCACGGCCTGTGGTACCCACCATGAGGCGTCATGGTGGTTGTGGGATGTGAGCATGGCTTGGTGAAGGCTACCCAAACGGTTCTCATTTCCCTGGCTTTTGCCCTCTCACTAAACCCTAGTTTAGCTTACTAGATTTTTAGGTGTTACAACTACGGGTTAGGCTTAACTACTGGTTGGGGTGTTGTAGGTGCCATCATGACCTGAGAAATCGGATTGTGACATTTTGGTATCAGATCTCTAGGTTGATCGGTATCACTACTATGAGAGAAAAAGCCTAGTAGAGTCCTGGGGATCGGTGTAGAAACATTTGTATGCTATCTTCGGGAGGCTATAAGGTATTCTTAGGAAATTTCATTTTTGACTCTTATCGTGTTTTTTCTCTTTGAGTAACCTCTAAAATTGCTTCTTTAACATATTCTCTTGATGGATAGCACAAATTACTTAATGGATGTGGGTGGAACATCAACACATTCCACTAGAGTTTCAGAACGTTATCGGGATAGGAGGCCTCAAGTAGGCATGGACCTTGAGGTTGGAGGAATTCCTCATCATTTAGAGAGTCAAGGGGAAGCCCACACGTTGACTACCTCGGTTCCACGTTATTCAGTCTTAGGAGGTTCGAGCTTATTCAAGGGTACAACTCAGGTAGGTGCAGTTCTTGGTGAAGCAGATGCTCTTCAGAGTAAAGTTGGGTTGGCTAGTCCCCGCATGGTTTATCGTCCGTTTATGGCTGTATGTTAGGATTTCTATAGTAGGCTGGGCATAACCCCACATTGTTTCCTACTAATCAGGAGTTGAGTTAGGGGTTAATCAGAAGGTTAGCTTTGCCACTCCGGTTAGTATTGGAGCATCTAATATCGACAGGGTCTACGTTTCCCCTGGTTGCTAGTAATATGAGGGTTGTGGATAAAGCATGCCTTAAGACCTACATTGATAGTGGTAATAGGTTTTGCCGTCAGTACAATAGTGACAAAATTCCACTTTGAGGTGAGTATCAATTCAGCGAGGGACATCTTTCTTTTGGACTTATCAGGCCTACAGAGGTAGCATCTCTTGTTATAAGGGGTTCTAAGGTAGTCATGGTATTGGAGGCAGACATATTTTAGGCTAGACTTCTCATGTTGGTAATTTTGGATCTTTGGGTGTTGGCTCTCATACTCCAGGTTGGTCTTTGCGGACGATTACTCTCGATAATGGTTTCTATGCGTGTGGTGAGATAGGACACTATGTTAGAGATTGTCGCAAGGCCCAGTGCAGTTTGGTAGGGGTGGTTCTAAGTTTGGCAAAGGTAGACAAGGAATATCACTGCATTCTTCGCATTGGGCTTCGCGCTAGATAGGTTGCTATGATTGTGGAAAGTTGGGCCACTAGCCTAGAGAGTGCTCTAGGTGGGAGTTTTTTTTCCAAGTATTGCAAACGTCTCATAGTCTCCAGGATGGGGTGGTCCGACTTAGTTGTACGTGTGGGGATCTTTTTCATCACCCTACAGGTTATCCCCTGCATGGGACCATGATGAGAGGTATTAATATAGATCAATCTTATGGGTTATCCACTCCTTTAGTTAGAGGTGGTGCCTTGGGTGTTTTCATTACTATATTAGGTGTTCATGATGAGGTCAGACACGGTCCATTCTATGCTTCTACAAGCTAGTGAGGGGCAGAGGCTTCATGAATTCATTCTTTGGATTTAATTTTGTGGTTTATCCCGTTGATTCTTATTTTGTGTGATTTAGGTTTTTTTATTCCCGTTCGGGTTTATCTAGCTTATTATCTATCACTGGCTTGTTGTGGCAGCTTGATTTAAGAATTGTGCATGTGTTTTTCCCCTGTAGTTTATTTTTTTTAGTAGTGGATTGACTAGGCTGCGTTGCTTCAATTGGGAGTAGTGGTTGAGTAACTCAAGTGCCTTTTCCTTGATAAAACCTTTTATGGCTATGGCCGTGGCCTTGGGATTGATGGTTTCCCTTTTTGCCACCCTTGTGATGTCGATCCTTGGTTGATATATGGCTAGACTAGCTTTGCCCGATTTGAGTTTTGTATATTATAGGGCATATTTGGCTTATTTGTTAGTCATCCCTTTTGAGTAGTGGTTGAGAGGTTGTTAATTCTCGGAGTTTTGTGTTGGGTAGTTAGCCTTTTTTAGTTGTGGCAGTCCTTTTTGGTTGCTTTCTCTCTTTTCTTTAGTCTTTCCTCGATTTTAGATTGTGTTTTTGCTCATTCATCTCCTTTTACATTTGGCCGTTTGTTGTGGTCTTGAAGGTTGGTGCTGGACAACTAGAAATTAGAGATGTGATCCTTTGTTGTGCGTGGACTAGCTATTATGTTAGTTCTTTATTGTTGTGTGATTGCCCTCGAGACTGGTGTATGATTTAGAGTCACAATAGTGGTGTTCATTGGTAATTTCAAGCCTTAGCCCTATTGGGAAAGGGAAACTTGCTAAGATGATTCATCTTCAAGATGGGTTCATGATAATACATGGGATTTTTGAGTTTGCTCTAGTTTAGGATGCATGGTTTTCTTTGGTCATGTTTGGTAGCTTTCCTGGTTTATGATAGGGTTGGAACCCTTGGCCACTACTCTCTAGTTGACTATGTTGAAACGCCACTTGCCGGCTTGGTTTCCCTTAGGATGAGGTGTTTGGCTTAGGTTTTTCGATGGCAAAGTAGTCTGTGGGCTCGTGGTGCTGGCATTTTAGAAGTTCCTTTGGTTGGAGTAGGTCGCTGGAGCGGGGCTTAGTGATACCTTTTAATTCACAGGATGGTCTCCCTTTGGACTAGGGTGTTAGATTTAGAAGGTTGTGTTTCAGATTGGTTTGTTGGTTTTGAGGGTTAGAAATAAATTTAGGTGCCCTGTATTGAGTTCCTTGTCTAGGTAGTTGTCATTCCTCGATGTTCAAGAGAAGCCTGTTGTTCTTCTAAGGTTTATGTTGTGTGGGATTGTAGGAGGGTTTCAATTGGTGTTGTCTCATCAATGCACTCATAAGGCAGCCTAACTAGGTGTTTTTTTACTATTCTAGAAAGTTGTGGGTAAATCCACACAAAGCTCCTTTTGTATTTTGATATCTAAGGTTTTGATTTTGGATTGGAGAGAAGGTTCATGTAGTTGTTGTTGCAACCTTTGGAAAGCAATTTCTTCTTTGAAAAAGTTGATTTGGCCTCCTTGTGTTTTAAGTTGGAAAGAACCTTCTTGATACGGGGTTTATTTAAAGGAAGGGAAATGTTCATTCTTTCAATTTCGATTACTTAGTTAGTCACTCTGAAAGGTATAAGCTCCTCTATAAAAGGAGTTCCAAGTATTACAGGATTTGTAATATCTTTTACTAGCACAAACGAAGTAGAATTTGAAAGAATAGAGTCTCCTATAGAAGTTCAAACCTCGTCATCAAAGAGTTTGTTACTAATCCCTAGTTTATTGCCACTGGCAGCTCTAAGGGCTTCTTTGGTCAAAGAACTTGGTAGGAATGAGTCCTTCTTGGACACAATTAAGATCAACACCTGTGTCAAATAGGGCAACAATATCTAGGATGAATGATTTATTTACTACAAGGGTTACCCCCATATGCCATCTACGAATATAGACACATGATAGAAAGTTAATGAAATCACCTTGTTCTTCTCCATGATCTATTGGATTACTTGCTTTGGAAAGATTAGGTAAAGACGAGAATTGCTGGAGGACAAGGTGGTCTAATTTTTGCCTAGCCTTGATTTCTCTAATTTATTCCTTAAGGAAAGCTATTTCAGACTGGAGATTTTTTATGGTTATGTCTTTTGAATTTTTTGAGGAAAATCGGTTTAGGATATCAGTAATATTGTAGGTGTTTGTCACTTGAAGATGAGAAAATATATGAGAGCAAAAGGTGGAAGGTTTATCTAAAGACCTTTTGAATTGCTCTAGATATTATTTTTTCTTGTCTGAATCATGTAAATTAATAATAAGCTCAAGTAGGAGATCATGTTCTCTAGTGAGAACATTGACCTCAGCTTGGCTAGTATAGTCTTGTTCATACTCAGAGGACTCTAAGTCGTCATTTTCAATTTGGTTGAAACTATTTTCAAATTCATCTCCTGCATAATAAGAGTTTTCACTGTCTTCCGGTAAGATTTTGAATTGGTTAAGGACAGATTCATCAAGGTTAAGATTTTTAACCTTTTTGGAGAGTTTGCAGTATTTGTCAATATGGACAAGCTTCTTACACATAGAGAAATTACCAATATTGAGTATTGGAGGGGAGGGGTAGTCTTTTTGGTTGATTGTTGAAGTTTTGGAGGAGGGGTTTTTGATTTTGTAAATTTTGAGTATGACTTGGAAGTATATTATTCTTTTCTTGGGGTTAATTTTCGGATAGATTTCTTTCGATAAGGTGGAAGACCAAACTATTCACATAAACTTCCTAAATCTCGGTGGATTTGAGCCTGATCTTTTTCTATTTGTCTTAAAATTTTATCTTGACTACAAATCTTAAGAACAACTTGTTGTATTAGGATGGTTAGCTGAACATAAGTAATTTGTTTGTAGGGAATAATATCACCAGGGTGTAGGTTTTGGAGTTACTCTTTGACTAGGTCCCTAAGAGACTTAAGGAAATCTATTTAGAATTTTATTTTTCCAATATGGGAGGTTACCATATGTTTTTTCATAGATTCTAGTGAGGAAATAATCTTTCTATTCTCTAAAGTGAGAAAGTATTTTACACTTAATATTGTTGAGTATTTAAGAGGACATTTCCCTAAAAATACGTAGATTCCCTATGCAGGTTTATGGTATAAATCAGAGCATTGGTCAAATCTGGAATGGTATGGCCGTCCTTGAGAATTGGGTTTCCTACAGGGTCAAGTCGGACACTTTGAAAGATACTTTGTTTATCTTGATCGGTAAGATGTGTATCCCACCATCCTTTAAGATGGTCGGTGAACCCTGCTACAAGGACACGGGTAATGAGTTGGTTTGAACAATTATGAGAGGTCCTATAAGCAGTGGAAACCATTGTCATCTGCTATAATTTGGAGAGAATGTTGATCAGAATATGCATCTATGTTACATTCATGGATGTTGTTGCCGTTGTATTTATTCTGCATAACATTAGGTTTTTCTTCTAAAGCAATTTCTGGATGGCCAACTCTAGAATAATAGAGTTTTTGGAGTTTTTTCCAGTTAGTATTCAGATTTGATAGGAGCCACCTCATGAGAGATGTGTTCCTCCAGCGGCTTGTCCGAATGTTGGTCTGGAAAATCTTCTTGAAGGACTGTGAAAAATCCAGATGATGCATCTTTGTCAGGGGTATCTGGAGCTACACGATTTAAGGATTTCTCAATTTCGAGAATTCGACGTTGAAGGTTGGAAAGTTGAGGAAAGTGTCTTGCCTTATGAATTTGGAGTTCTGTAGCAAATCTCCTAGGAATTTCATAATGTTTAAACAAAGGAATTGAAGATGTAGAGGTGTTTGATGATTTGGAGGTAATAGTAGGTGTAGAGTGTTGTTTTGACATCAAAAGTTTACCTAGACCATGTAAATATTTATTTGTGTAATTATTTTGTTCAAAAATATTTTTAATATCACGACCCAAAAGTACCCCCTAGATGTGACACGGCGTACAAGACTCCGAAAAGCCTCATACAAGCCTCTTAGCATATCATAACATACGATAATAGAAAATGGTGCGGAAATTTAAAACTTTTCTTTACCATCGAAGACTTTTATAAAACAAGCGGAAGTCTACACACTACACCATTTTAGGTCTACAACCACACTAATTCTGGACTACGCTTGTAAAGTGTTGCCTAAAGTATTTTTGGGAACACTTATAAAGCGTAGCCAAAGTTTTTAACTTTTAGCTTCGATAATATTGACAACACTTGATAAGTGTACTCTTTAATGGTATAAGCTACACTATATAAGCGTTGTTACAATATGATATAATTGGCAACAACTATTTACATATATGGCCACATTTTTAAAGTGTTCTAGTTTTATAATTGTAAAAACAACACATTACAAGTGTGGCCTTTAAATTTTCACTAAAATATTATATTCCCTCCAACATTTTTAACTCTCCCTCCCATTTTTATTGGCCAAAAAAAAATTAAACATTAATGAATCATAAAACATTAAGAGAAAAACACGCTTCTCTTTCACTTAAGAACTGATCGAGCTGAATAGAGCTGAAGACGTTGTCTGAAGAACCAAAGAGCTAGATGTACCAATTCTCTTCTCCGATTCCAATTTCGTCAAGCGTAAGTACGATTCTCTTCTACGATACCAATTTTGTCAAGCTAAGTACTAAAAATAGTCTTCTTGTTATTGATTGAATTTTTGTTTTGTGTTTAGAAGAGGGGAATAAGAAGGAATTGATTACTTTGGGGTTGTTGGAAAGATGAACTAAAGCGAAGTCTCTTCGTGTCACACTTTTCTCTCAGATTTCTCGTTGCCAAACTTGATTTCAGACAGATTTATGGCGGAAGAGCTGAAGTGCTGAAGAGAATCTCGCTGAAGAATACGATTTCCATCATAGTTCTTGCTGAAGAACACAATTTTGTTGGACTAGGGTTTATCAGGTAAGAATTCTATCTTTGAAAGTCTAAATTTTAGCTTCAGGGTTTTGCTATTCTTGTGTTTTTTATATGATTTTTGGGAGTCTAGCTCGTATTTTAGCTTCATTAGTTGATTTTTGGGAGTGTAGCTCGTATTTTAGCTTCATCAATTTAGTCTTTGCCCTGAGTATTAATCACTAAATAAGTATAAATAGGATGATTCTTTACTTCAGAATTTCCTTTTTATTAGGCTTATAAGTTGATTACGGCTGAAATCATCCATGATAGTTTCGAAGTTTGAGTTCATGCAATCAATTTTGAACTCTTACAGTGGATATGCTTTGAGTTCAAATATGTAGCTAACCAATATATTACATGATAGTTTAGAAGTTCGATTCTTCACTTCATGTAATCGATTTTTAATCTCCTAAATTAGAAGTTTGACTAATTTATTTAGTGATTTAAATTTGCTAATACCTATAGATGAGGGAAATACAACTTAATCGTTGCTCCAGATAGACTCACCTTCAAATTAGTGCACTACACTTTCATTTTTCAATTTCTCCATCCACTGACAAAAAAAAAAAAACAGAATTACTACATAGAAGTGAAAAGTTGAGAGGGAAAAAAAAGAAGAAAAACAAAGTATTTTTCTTCTTCTTAGATTATTCTTTGTTGTTGTAAAGATAGCAGTTGCTGTTTTTTGATTAAAAAGAAAATTGATTCTGGGCAATTCAAAAACAGTTCCATCATTTATTGTTTTAGAGACAGCTTGTTGATTCTTCTCAATTATAATAGTTATGTTCTTTCCTCAGTTTTCATATGTTTGGTATACTAGTAGTTGTTCACAACATTCATTACTCATATGGGTTGGTGTCCCTTTTTTATTTTTTATTTTTGTGTGTGAATGTGAGTTGGTTTCTTTATAATAAAGTTTCATTCTTTGAGTTTTTCTTTTATTTGGTTTTACTGTGTAATTGCTTTTTCTGTTTCAGATCTATTTTATGCATTAAGAACAAATAAAATAACCATTCAAGGAAAGAACTTCCTAGTTGTGAATCATTTTATGTGTTTGTGTTCCATATGGTGTAGTAGTTGCCTTTGTTTAAGCTTAGACAGATAAAAGGAAATCTCCTAATATTTTTTTTGTCTTCGTTGAAATTTGAACCCGAGACATCGTGATTGTCAGGGTGCGTATTCGTTGTTATGATGGTGGTTTCTAAAGTCATTTTCTGTGTATTTTACTGTCGTTTTCTTTATATTGTTGTTATACAGTATAAACAACTTTCATAGAGATGAGGTAAAAAGAGGAAAAATAATTGGATAAATATGAAGTTTGTCATCTCCATTTTTTCTAAGAAATAGCTTCCCTTAGCAGTAGAGGGTATTGTTGGTATGTGTAGTATTGATGAATAATGTCCAGTCTGTGACTCCATTTGGAGAGGTAGTCAGCTGTTTAGTTTGCTCTTCTTTCTTCCTACTTATTTTCTAATGATCATGTATTTTGTGAAAAGTTTGGTTCTTGGTATCCTCATGGTCTGTTGTTTAGTGCTTATGTTTTCAAAAATGATGTGTTTTTGCTTTTCTTGAGCCGAGGGTCTATCGGAAACAGTCTATGGGTATGTTGTTGTTGGTTCTTGGTACCCTATATCAATATGATTGAATTGTGGTCACTTCTATTTACAATCCAGATGCCATAACTTTACAGGATCGGATTTGATAGTACAGTAGGACTGTTGCAGGTTATGAGAATTTTCTTGTTCTTATATTCATTGTTGTTCTTACTGTCAAATCTGGAGGCACTCATTTTCATTTCCTTTGATATGGTATAGGTGGTTCCTTTATCTGCCGTTTTACGCGCTGCTTTCTTGGGAGGCATATTAGTACCTCTTCTTTAACATCTTTGGGTGACACTTAGATTATGTTCAACGTGTAAATACTATGCGAAAAACGAAGAATCGTGCGACCTTGTTGAAGTTGAGCAGAATGAAGCATACACCAGATTTTATTGAGTTGGAATGTCATACTTTTAAAATTACCTGGGAGTTGGGATTTTACACCATATTCCGATATGTTTAAAAGGCTAGACACCACCTGCATTTGCATTAGTGCACCCTTAGGAATTTTTTTTGTAAAAAGGCATTGCTTTTAAATTTGAAGGCTTTATAAGCTTACGAAATCATATGAAGTTATATATATTAAAAAGTCTTGTTTGATGGATTTAGATTCTTCTATTACAAGATTTAGGAACATGAAAAATACAAGTGATCTAAAAGGACATCTACTTTATTAGCCATGATATTAGTTGTTTGAACTTTTAAGATCTCAGATTTACTATTAGCAGGAATGACATTTGTTGGTTCTGGCTCTGTCATACTTGAGTTCTGTAAATATGTATGCACTGAAAAAATTCCAACTCACAAATGAGTTGCTGGAGCTTTTGTACTAGATGCTGGATATTCCAGGGAGGTTTACTAGCTTGGTTGAGCCATAAGTGAGAACTTCAAAATATACTTCTTAGTTGATCCTCCTATATCCATCCTGAGAGCACCAATGAAGGCCTTGGATAGCTGTTTGCAGTTCTGCCTCATTTGGTTGTTGTAATTTTTACTTCCTGCCTGCATTTCTCCATAAGTAATATCGTTCTGTCCAGCTGTTTGGCTAGTTGAGATATGGAATGGCTGTGGTGAGAATGTGTTTGATATCTTTGAAAATTAAGAACTTCACCCTCACTATACTAGACTGTTGCCCTCCATATTTAGCTGCGCATCTATTTTTCCATAAATTCCAACTAATAAAAATAGATAGGGACTGAATCATGATCTTTTGAGACTCATTATTGTGCTTCATAGTCCACCAGTTCATCAAGTGATTTTTCAGAGCAATGTGTCTGTGAACTTTTCAAAAAAAGGCAGCAAATAAGCTCCAAATGTGAACTTTGAATCAATTGTGTGTTTTACTTAATTTGGTTTCTAATATGGATGTGGATTGCAATTTGCAAACCCATTATGTAATTATATTGTTTTTCTGTAGTTTTATACTTTTGCATATGCACATTTTGATCAATTTTTTTTTCTAAACCAAGAAATCCTCTCAACTATTTCAGGTTTTGCTGAGAGGAAATTAATATTATGTCGACACCAAAATCAAGGTATTTCTAATCTCTTAACAGTAAAATGACTATGTTTCATCCTTGAAGTAATGACATACAGTTTTGTAGTTATTATTATGTATATATTAGAAACAAGAATGGTAACAATGTACTCGAAATTCGACATTCACTATGAATCTGATCATCTCATAACACATGATTCTGATTTTGATGATTCGAGTCAAAACTCTTATCATCCCATAACACATGATTCTGATAACTTATTCGTGACTTTTAAAACTTATTTGTGAAGTAGTTAATGATTTAATGATTGTTACTGAAAGATTAAATATTAATATCTTCTTCTAGGAATTCAAATATCCCATCCAAGGATTGGATGGATTTAGCAAGGTATATCAAAGAGTATATTGTTGGTGTTCAATCATTCCTAGATTTTGCTTACTCTTATGGAGATCCTCAAGGAGAGGAAATTCAGTGTCCATGTGCAAAGTGTTGTAATATTCGTTGGACTCGAAGAAATGTAGTGTATGATCATCTAATATGCTATGGATTTGTTAAAGGTTATACTAGATGGATCAATCATGGGGAATGGGATGTCAAGTTGAATGTTGATGATGATATGGATTACTCACGTGATGATATTGATGGGTTGTTGAATGATCAATTTAGAGAGGTTGCACAGGCTGAATGAGCTTATGATGGTCCAAATGAAGATGCCAAGAAATTCTTTAACTTAGTTGAAGAGGCAAGCCAAGAATTATATCCTGGTTGTACAGGATTCTCTAAATTGTCATTCACACTTCGTTTATATTTGTTGAAGTGTCTGCATGGATGGAGCAATGAATCATTCACTTCTCTTTTAGAGTTATTAAAAGAGGCGATGCCCGAGTTGAACATTCCTCCGTCTTACAATAAAACCAAGTCTATGGTTAAGAATCTCGGTCTTGATTATGAGAAAATTGATGTATGTCCCAATGATTGCATGTTGTTCAGGAATGATCAAAAGGATGATGAATTTTGTCATACTTGTGGAGCTTCACGATATATTAAATCTCCTAAAGTTGATAGTGAGCTTGAGCCTTCAAAAAAACAACATCGAGTTTCAGCAAAGACTTTGAGACACTTTCCATTAATTCCTAGACTCAAAAGGTTATTTATGTGATCAAAGACGACAGATTCTTTGAGGTGGCATGACGAGGAGCGTTCTAAAAGTGGAAAGTTAAGGCATCCCGCTGATGGTCTAGCATGGAAAGATTTTGATAGGTTGCATCCAGATTTCGCACTAGATTGTCACAATGTGAGACTTGGCTTGTCAAGTGATGGGTTCAATCCATTCCAAACCATGAGTATATCACATAGCACATGGCCAGTTATGTTGATGGTGTATAATCTGCCGCCTTAGATGTGCATGAATTCTGAATATTCTATACTTTCTTTAGTTATACCTGGGCCGCGATCACCTGGAAATGACATTGATATTTACTTACAACCATTGATAGATGGGTTAAAATTATTGTTGGATTCTGGGGTTGAAACATATGATGCTTCCAGAAGTAAAACTTTTCAAATGCGGGCAGCTCTTATGTGGACAATCAATGACTTTCCTGTATATGCTATGTTATCTGGTTGGAATACAAAAGGAATGTTTGCTTGCCCTTGTTGTAACTATGGCACTAATTCTCGCTATCTTAAACATAGTCGGAAAATGTGTTATATGGATCATCGTGTTTTTCTACACATGGATCATCCATGGAGATCTAACAAAAGATCTTTCAATGGAAAAACTGAATTTAGGCCTCCTCCACCTTTCTTAAAGGGAACTGATGTGCTTAATAGCTTACAAGATTTTGAAAATGTGTTTGGAAAGAAGAGAAAGAGATCAAATGATGGCCCATGGAAAAAAAGGTCAATCTTTTTTGAATTACCTTATTGGCAGCACAACTTGTTACGCCACAACCTTGATGTAATGCACATAGAGAAGAACATAGTTGATAGCATACTTGGAACTCTTCTGGATATTTCTGGCAAAACAAAGGATCATACAAAAGCCCGATATGATTTGAAAGATATGGGAATCAGAAAGAACCTTCATCCAAAATATACAGAAAATATTAAGAGAACAAAGTTTGCAAAGGCGTGCTTCTCAATGACAAATGGAGAGAAATCAATTTTTGGTGGAGTTTTAAAGACAGCCAAGCTACCTGATGGTAGTGCCTCCAATATATCTAGGTGTGTGCACTTGGATGAAAGAAAATTGTCTAATTATAAAACCCATGATGCTCATTTCATTTTACATTACTTGCTTCCAATACCAATTAAAGGCATTCTTCCTCATCATGTGGCTATTCCTTTGATTCGTCTTAGTTCCTTCTTCCTTCGTTTGTGTCAAAAAGAAATCACATTGGAAGAACTGGATTGCTTAGAAGTAGAGATCATAGAAACAATAAATCAGTTGGAGTGAATTTTTCCTCCTTCATTTTTTGATATAATGATTCATTTGCCTATTCATTTGGCGAATGAAGTGAGATTAGGAGGTCCCGTTCAAAATCGATGGATGTATTCCACTGAAAGAGAAATGGGTACATTCAAATCATACATCCGCAACAGACGTTATCCAGAAGGTTGCATAGTAGAGACACGGGTGGGAATAGATTGTATGAGTTTATTCTCCAAATATCTCTATGGGAGTGTGCGTACCAGATTTAACAGAAGAGCCCGAAATAATGATGAATGTGAACCAAGTGATGCAGAAATTGTGAGTTTGTTTCCTAACAGAGGAGTTCCTTTAGGAGCAAAGAAAACTGATCCATTCATTTTAGATAACAAGTTACTAAGTCAGGTGCATGCATACTTATTGGGAAATTGTGACGAGGTTCAAGAATATATTAGGTACCTTAATTTGAATATAGTATTATTTTTGTATAATTAATTTTAACTTATTTTATTTATTGTTTTAACAAAAAAAAGTACATGTTATGTAGAGAGCATGAGCAAGAGGTTAATAATCAGCCACGAAGATCTAAATGGAGAAAGACCAAGAATCATTGTCAAAACTTCTCTCAATGGTTTGAAACTCGTGCTTTGCAAAAGGATGTGCCTTATTTGATAAAACAATTGTCGAGAGGACCAAATTCTGTTACAAAAAGATATTCTGGGTATCTCATCAATGGATATAGATTCCATGTTAGGCAGGGTGATGCAAGGCGTAAAACACAAAATAGTGGTGTTACACTAGTTGCCTCAACTACAAGCTTTGCAAGCTCAAAGGATAAAAATCTGATTGCTGCAGATTTGACTTATTATGGAAGAATTGTTGATATTGTTGAGTTAGACTATTACAGTAATTTTAAGGTTGTTCTATTTAAGTGCGATTGGTATGAGGTTGAAAATGATACCTATGGCCTTACTTATGTCTATTTTAACAAGAGATGCTCTCAAAAAGAGCCGTTTGTGCTTGGATCTCAAGTACATCAATGCTTCTATGTGCAAGATCCATATGATCAAAATAGACATTATGTTATGAAGACTGTTCTGAGAGACTTGTTTAACATGGGTGATCAAGTTGAATCTAATCTCCCACAAAGTTATGAAAACGAGCCATCTGAACATTTGATGGGACCATCTATACCAAAAGATAATGGTGAAGTTCTCTTAACAAGAACTGATGTACCAGTTCGGAGGAATTTGTTACTCAACAACTTGAAGTTGAGGAAGAGGAGTTTGAAGATGAGTCTGCTGATGAGTTTGAAGATGAGTCTGAAAATGAATATTAAGATGAGTCTGAAAATGAGTATGAAGATGAGTTTGAAGATGAGCTTTAAGATGAGTCTGAAGAAGAGTTTAAATATGACACACCATGTTATTTAATTGCTTTTTTGGTACAAATTCATTAAGATATCTATTATGTGGAATTGAAGATTAGATCGCTACAATGTTTAAGTATTCTGTTGGCTTTTTTCATGCGCCCGATTGTTGAATAATCTATAATTCTAGCTTACTATTGTTTATTTGACTGTTTATTGACACAAACTTATCTGACTAAAGGTTAGTAATATCTGAAGTATTCCTAGTACAATTATCAAACTACTTTCTGATCTGTATATATGAATTGTGATTGTTATGTAAATACTTATTTTTTCCTATTATTATCAGGTAGTGGACATTAGAGGCAGCACAATGAACTCTGCAGCATTGCTGGTACTCTTTGTGAAGTTAGTCCTCTGTAGGTAGTACTCCCTTCACTTTCTAGAAGCTAATCGTTAGTCCACTACTCGTTCTCAATTATACCACATAATTACTGTTAGCTTGTAAAGGTTTGTACCACTCTTCTCTGCTCCTTCGTGTTTTTCAATTCCCAACTGAAGTTTCCATTTTCTTTGAAGGTGTACTACCCGATTTGGATGTATGAGTTTAGGAAGATACCGAACCCAGTACTCCAACTGTGAGGATCTTTGTGAGTACTCTTCTTTCCTCCTACCTTGTGGTGATGTTTGATTTCTAATTCCCTAGTTTTCCTTAGTTGAAGACGAAAAAGAGGTGACCTGCTCCCGCGTTTCATTCTCATGGTCTCTTAGTTCGACGCTCATTAATATTGCAAATCTGGTTTTTTTGGTCTTATGTTTTTGTGGTGCTTGTATCCCTTTTTGTTGATTCTCATAACTTAGATTAGCTTGTTCATACCCAAGATAGCTCATATCCGATCTGTATATATTGTTGTGGAACTCAGTGGCTTCAAATATGTAACTAAGCATGCTTGGTAGCTGATTAAAGTTTTGGAATTGTTGCTTTTCCACTTTGTTTATCGCAACATTAGAATGTAATCTACTAGCTGATTAACTTTACTAAAAATATGCTTGATTGTAACATCCATGTGGGACATAATCTCGGGACATAATCTCCTGATTGTCTTCTACTCTTTCCACTAATTCCCAAAGAGTTTTCCAGTTTCTCACCAATATATTTTTCAAAGTAAGAGAGTCTGTTTCCAGACTCACTTGTTAGAATCCTTGGCTCAAACAATATGGTAAAGCCT
The DNA here is from genome assembly GCA_029582605.1 of Solanum gracilifrons. NCBI lineage: Eukaryota > Viridiplantae > Streptophyta > Magnoliopsida > Solanales > Solanaceae > Solanum > Solanum gracilifrons. The sequence goes on along the minus strand of JAJOOH010010461.1, from coordinate 4,307 downwards.
TCCAGATGGCCATTGATTCTACATCCATGTTGGTAATCACTCATATAATTTGCGCTTCTGCATTAAGTAGCTGACCAGTGTGGTTTCTGATGCAGAAACCATAAGAACTTTGGCGTGGATTTCCTTTGCTCACTCCATCAGTATTACACTTAATCCAACCCATTTCAGGTGGTTTCCAATTCACTACATCATAGTATAGAGTAGGCTTGTATGACTGTAGCAAAGCCACCATTCCTTTCCACTGATAAGGAACCTCCTTAATCCAAGGAAATTTTATTCTTATTATCTGATGAATTATTATTTTGTAGGTTAAATTACTGCAGGGAAAGAATGAATCAATCAGCAATACTAAAGAAAAAAGGTTCAAATCCAAACAAAGCTCAAAGTCCATTGAAGAATCTGGATTTTGATATGCAATACCGATCAAGTGCTGAATTAGCCAACAAATTCAAGATCAAGAGAGAACAACTTGCAAATGAACGCAATGATAGAGCTAAGAAAGATCAGGCACCAATACCACATAAAAGAAAGAATTCTGAGGATTTCATTCCACAACAAGGAAAGAGTAAATTGCTTGGGCACAAATCAGTAATTCAATCGTCTTCAAGGGAAGATCTTAGTACCTCACATATGATTGCAAGGAAAGGACAAACTAAACAAAGGTTATTTCAATCTGGAGAGTCCATTCAAGAGAAAGGAATTAAACTTCCTACGAATAACTCTAGGTTCCAAACGCTTCCAAGGAAGGTGTTGCTGCTTCAATACATGTGACTGGAACAACACTAGGTAAAGGAGAGGTACAACATGATATTGAGGATCTACTTAACTTCAAACATGTGAAGAGAAAGTCGGTCCGACCAGCCACCACTATTGATCAGTTTCTGGATAACCAACGGATACACAATGAACATGATATTCATGATCTACCAAATTGCAAGCAGGTAAAAAGGAAGTCGGTCATACCAACTAATAGTCTTGATCAACTTCAGAAAAATCAAGGGATACGCATAGATGATGAAACAAAAAGTGATAACCACACAATAGCTGATGCCAAATTTATGCATGCTCCTATTATTAATGAACACAACAAAGGATTAGATGATGTTGTGGATCAAGAAGAACTTGGTGGAGATGAATGTGATGTAGAAGAGGAAATTGACATTGGTTGTAGTACAAAAGGTATGTCTTAAACCTTGTAAGATTTATTACTCGTTATGAAAGAAATTTCTTATTTCCTGTCTGTTACATTAATCTAGAAATATTGAAGCCAAAAAAAGTTCGAGGACAAACAACATGTAAGGATATTCACGCAAGAAATTTGGAAGAAAGAAAGGAGGTGACATTTGATAAAGGACAAGCAGTGGGACCAACTAATAAGATAGTGTCAGAATTAAGCAACTTTACAGGAACAATTGCAAGGAATCCTAGATTCATCAGCTTGATGTACACTAGTTGGCATGCGGTGCCAAATAATACTAAAAAGCGCATGTGAGAATATATCAATGTAAGAGAAATCACTTTTGAGATTGCATATTTTATTATTTGTTTTTACTTACTGAAGCTAAATATACTTTATTTTGCATAGTCCAAATTTCTACTTCCAGTAGAAGGAAAGAAGTGAGTGATGACTGGTCTTCGTGATGCTTGGAGGCGACACAAGCAATAAATTAAAGAGAATTGTTTTGATAAAAATAGTACCCTTGAGGATATGCTAGAAAAACATCCTGATGGCATTCCAGATAATCAATTCCGCCAGCTGATCGAGTATTGGAAGCACCCAACTGTTCAAGTAAGGCTAAAATAATGCATTTCTACTCATCGACATATTTTGCATTATATCTATTCTTTTTTTTTATTTATCAATTCAATTATCTCTTTTTATTTAATAATAGGCCATATGCGAGATGAATTCTCAAAACAGGAAAAAACAAAAGTGGAGGCATCGAATGAGACCTATTAATTTTGCAAGAGTACGCGTGGCATTGGTAATACTTAGCCGACATTTCTTCAAAAATATGAATTTCATTTTTTTGTACTTTATTAGAACATATTAATGGTTTTTTAAATTTGTTTTGATATAATCTGTAGCGTGCAGCCAAAGACAACAACGAAGAACCATCAAAGCCTGAAATGTTTATTGCAACTCGTACCAAGACAGGAAAGGAAATCCAAGCTGATACCCAAGTTGCAATAGTAAGTTTTTTAAAGAGGATTAGTAGTAAATTTAATTCAGACTTAAAATTTATATATTGTGGGAAGTTTGACTCCATTGAATTTTATCTTCTATGTCTTCTTCGTTTTCTTCTTCTTCTGCAAGTGCGAGGAGATATCAATTCTTTGTCGATGTCGCTGAATTGCTTGCTAGGAAAAGTTGTTGGATTTTTTTAGTTCTTGATCGCTATCATAGGACTGTTGATTTGTTGAGAGGGGGTGACAATTTTATTTTAAAATGCTTGAGACGCTAGACAGTTTGCTCGGAAGGGATGTCAATTAAAGTTAATTAAATGAATCATAAGCTCATTTTAGCTAGAAATGAAATAGTAATTACAATTCACTATGGATGCCAATTTTATTCAACAGGCTGAACTTCAGAATCGCCAAAATTCTGGGGAAACAGCTGATGATGCATTTAGGGCAGTGTTTGGAAAGGAGCAGCCTGGTCGACTTAGGTGCTATGGTAGATCAGTGACAACAAGTTCTTTGAAGAAAGATGAGGAAATTAACAATCTAAAACAAAAGTATGCCAATGAAATCACTTCTCTAAAGGAAGAATTGAGAGAATAAATGCGACATTTATTCACTCAATTGCTGCAAAACAACCCTGGATTGAATTTTCAAGATATACCAGGGTGTGTTGGATCTAACCTTGCTTCACCTGTTGATGCCAGTAGCGCACAAGCTGTAAGAGGCACAAATCTTTCACATTCATTAGGGTCAGATCATAATCCGGTTCTTCAAAAGGTATTTTGTATTTAGCATTCTCTGTTAATAGTCTGCATATTGTTATCTATATCTAAGGTAGTTTTCATTTTGTTGCTTGTGTATCTCTACACATGTTGACTCGATTGATGTTCTTCTGGAAGCTGTCCAATGTGTTTTCTTCACTTATTTGTTTGAGGTTTTTCGGTTTTGATTGCCTTCTTTCTTGAGACAATTTACTTGTCCTGTATATTACATAAAGAGAATAAGATTGGTAGGCATATTGCATCACTCTAGAAGAACGAGGATCTCTATTTTCTAATTTACTTTCTTGCCTTGCGTTATTGGTTTTCCTTTTTTCCTTGTATGGCTGTGGAATGATTCTTGTTGTGGGAAGGATCTGGGCTCCTGGTTTGACATAGTTGTCCTCTGTAGTGATATAATAATTCTTGTTAGAATAGGATTGTGTATACCTAAAGAATTCCAGCTGTCCAGCAGTGTTCCTGAGTTCGTTGATGGTGTGCTGAATCTTCCATGGAGTTTTGGCATTGTTGTTGAGCCATTTAGTTAATAGTTCTAAGTCGACCTCCAATATCACCTTTCTGTATCCATGCTGAACACACCACAGCAGTCCACATAAAGCTGACTGACTTTCAGCTTGGTTGTTAGTGCAAATTCCAGCTGTCTGCATCCTGGTTTGACATAGTTGTCCTCATAATATGATGCTAAATGAGAAAACATTCAGATACTTGTAAGAGTATTTGATCAACATGGGTATATCAACGTTAATTTAGTATTGAAAGTCACTTAGTCTCAAGACAATGAAACACACTTTCTAAAAGGTGAATTACATGCTACTAGGTTGACAAGCCAGCCATTTCAAGAAGGTAGCAATATCTTGCTGTAATTTGCACCACTGGAATACGGCAGTGAAGAAATTCCCATGTTTGTGATGAACTTATTACATGTTTTTATGCATTTGTATGTTTGCCTATTGTTTTCTTCCAGATTTTATCATTCATATTGGGCATGTTTTGTACATGTTTGGGATTATTTAACTGTAATTGCCTACTGTTTTCTCCCAGATTTATTTTATCATTCATATTTGCCTACTGTGACAGTCTTGGAATACATGCCCTATTGTTTTCTCCCAGATTTTATAGTTTTTGTACATGTTTGGGGGATCATTTAACTGTGACGGGGTTGGGAATTGAACAATATAGTGAGCATATGAAATACATGATTCTCTAACTTATAATTTAATTTTGAATGTGCAGGAAAATGCCGCTGATTGAATTTGATGAATAGAGGACAGAAGTAAACTTGATCTATTGTAGTGAACGATAAAGAGTTTTTGTACTATTATCGTAAATGTTGTATGAATACAT
>JAJOOH010010460.1:0-26227 GCA_029582605.1 Solanum gracilifrons | reverse complement strand
TTTCTTGGTAAAGAAAGTTTTAAATTCCTTATGGTTTTAGTGTCTATGCGATGAATGAATGCTAAGAGGCTTGTATTAGACCTCTTCGAGGTCGAGTACGCCGGTTACGACTAGGGGGTGCTCCCGGGTCGTGACACTAGCTACATGCCAGCCCCAGCACAGACGGTGGTTTCAACACTACCATTTCAGGGTCCTCCTCCCCGGCTACTCAACAGGCTAAAGGCCGAGGGACTGAGGACAATTCTTGAAGAAAAGCGGTTGTCTACATATAGAATGATGGACAGGTATCCTCTGGTATGCGACACACTCTGATACCATAGAATTGACATGTTCACCAGGCCCCAGGCTCATATATCCCCACCTGGGTTCGTGAGTTCTACATTGCGTATGGTGATCTACTGCCCCAGGGGAAGAAGAAGGCCAGTGCCTTCAGACCAATGAAGTTTTGTCATGGTCTGGGGGATAGAAGTGGGGTGCAGCAGCGATCATACAAATGTCATACTTCATAGAGCCACTGGTTTGAGCATGAGTATAGGGGACTAGCTACAGCACAGACCCTGGATGATCTAAAGGGTTGTCTTGCTCCCCTCATTCCTGACACCACCCGAGGTGGATTGAGGCAGGAGCTCCGATTGAGAAGAAGGATTTGAATCTAGCTGCGTGGTACTAGTTTGGATTCATTATTAGCTCCATCATGCCCTCGTAGAACAAGTCCATCCAAAGGCGGCCTGTCTATGATCCATCATCGCAAAGAAGCGGCTCAACTTGGGACTCATTATTGAGCAGGGGATGGCCATGAGAGCCAAACAACGACAGACGTCCCTTCCCTTCCCGGTCCTGATTATAGAGCTACGCTAACGTGCTGGAGTTCCTCGTGATGAGAAGAGGGACATAGAGGTCAAACCCATATCTTCCACAGATATCTGGCGCATATAGGTCGAGAACACTCAGGATGAGGCTGATAGAAGGAAAGCGGCTCCGATGGATGCATTCCCGGAGGTTGATGTTGACTCTATTCATGCAGATGTATCTTTTCCTACTCCGGCCCTTCAGGTACACCCGCTTCCACTTTTTCCCAGGCTGATAGTTCTTCTGCTGCTTCCCAGCCCACCAGGATTACTCAAGCCATGATCCTCAAGATGGGGCACCTAGCCCATTCTATCGATGTTTGGGTTACCCGTTTAGAGGCCGAGGTGCTTTGGATGATTGAGCGAGACATCTTAGCTGCGTTAACACCCCTCCGAACGTCGATTGATGATCTCACAGTGAGACTACAGTTCTGTGAGAGAGGACAGGGGGTTACTTCAGAGGTGACGACTTTGAAAGCTGAAGTTTCAGATTTGAGAAAGGATATGGATTATCTGAAGTCCACAGACTTCACTTTTCTCATTGAGTCAGCTGAGGATCGGGATACTTCGGCCAGTTCTGAGATGCCTCCGGCCACCACCGGAGATGTACATATGGATGATGTGGTAGCTCATGAGTTGGACACGGAGATGGATTAGGAGAAGCTGGATGCTCAGGAGGCGACCATCTATGGAGACCTGCCGGATTTAGAGGAGACGGTTTTACAGTCGTTATACAAACATCGCTGACAGAGACGTCCATGGTAGGCTCTAGTGGAGCCAGTGTTGCTACTACCCTGGGCACTGATGCCTCGACAGATAGAGTGACTATATAGACAGAACCTTTCTTTACCTCCCTCTCTATCGTTTTTATTGACTTTTGATTATGTAAAGAATTCCCCTTTAAGCCATGGTCTTAAAATGTCAAGAATTCCCCTTTGAGCCATGGTCTTGAAAAAGATGGAACCCTCCGTATAAAAAAAGAGAGAGAAAGGAAAGAAGAAAGAAAAACAAAATGAATGAAAAAGTTGCGAGATAAAGTTTTGAAAGTTGCAAAAGAAATAGGGTGTCCGGAAACTCATTTGAGGTTGAATAATGGGATGAATTTTGAGCATGAATAAAAATGCTGAAGAAAAGGAAGAAAAGTGATGTTCAGACCACATTTCATGAGGGTAGCAGCCACTGAGCCTAAATGACCATACTCTTACACTCAGCACTATTACAAGCCTTGAAAAGAACTTTTTGATCTTGAGTGAGCTGAAACGAATGTTGATCGGAAAATAAGGGAAAACTTATGGGTGAAGTCATGCATGTGTTCATCTTTGTGAGAGCGAGAGTTGTATGTGATTCTGGAGCTATAAATTGTTGAAAAATTGTGTGTGAATATGGAATCATCTTTGTTGTGAGGGCACTTGAGTACCTTTGTCTTGAACTTGCATTTGAAGCAAGTATCGTGAACTTGAGAACCTTTGTTAATGGTGAGTCACAACTTGAATCTTTGAGTGCACAATTGATCCGTGCATGAGTAAGTTGAGCCTTGTTGTGTGCATTGATGATTGAGTCTTTTGTCGCACTGTTTGAAACATCCTTTTTGAGCTGCTGAACTTGATTTTTACTTGAGGACAAGCAAAAGTTTAAGCTGGGGGTGTTGATGAGTCCAATATTTGGACTCATTAGGGCTTTGTTTATATAGATTTAGTGTTCTCAAATTCTTATTTTGTGCTAATAACTGATGTTAAATCCTTAATTTTTCAGGAATATGGATTAAGGAACAAAGCAAGGACATTAACAGGCACAAAGGAACAAAACAGGCTGAAAAGATGAAGATGGGCGGCCTGAGGATTGCCAAGAGCACTCGGCGTGTCGCCGCTGCTTATGAGACCGCCTAAAGTTCCAGTGTACCAAGCCCTGAAGGAAAGAACCAAGTTGGCGATGAAAAGGAGCAAATCGCCGAATGATTCCGCGAATCCCAGATAGATTGACCAAAGTTACAGACCTTGAGGATGCTGAATACCAAGGTAGAAGGGCGATCGAAGAGACCAAATGGCGGCTCACCGAGTCGTTTAGTGAGCCCGACTTACTTCACCAATTGACTCTTCACAGCACATTTTTGGCGACTATAAATATGTTTTTGAACAATTTTTTTTAGCTATCCAATACTCTTTAGAACAATTGGTTATTAAGTTTTGAGCATGTGGTGACAGGTTTCTCTAGTTTTTTTTCTTAGCTTTGAAGGATTGCAGAAATTCACTTTTGAGAATTTGGAAGTGGGTCTTTAAAAATCTTCAAATTGGAGCATTGTAAAGACGAAACCACTCTTACCCAGTTGATGGATAATCAATTTGGTAACGGATTTTACCTTTTATGATATCTAGCTAAAACCCCAATTATTGGGTGTGATTATGTGATTATGGGTTGATTTAGCCTATGGGTATTGCTTATGGTTAGTTTAAATGCTATTTAAAAGTGAGTTCAATCATTAATTGTGGTTTAACCTAAGAAATGTAGTTGCAAATGCAGTTCTATGTTCGTGTTCTTGGCTTCCTCGAGAGAGAGGTTTTAGAACTAAAATTATTGATTGATGGTATGTGAATATTGGGTTGACCTGGGTTCAGCTCGAGAGAGTGAATCCTAAACTCAATCCCACTCATTCAGCTTGAGAGAGTTAATGGATTAAGGTGTGGGATGTACTTAATTTGCATGCTTGTTGATGTTCGAGAGAAATCAACTTTATTTGGGGTAAATTGTTCAAGAGAAAATTACCTCCCTTGTAGCCTAGTCTACTCACTAATATCTAGCTATTTACTAATAGTTGCTATTACCCATATGTCTATATTAGCCTATAATCGATCACATCCCAAGAACCTGTCTCATTATTGTTAATTCTTATTATTTGTGACTATTTGTAGTTGATAAGCAAAAACCAAAACCCCCATTTGACATTTGTGTCACCCCTTAATTTGAATAATGTCTTTATTCGATAATTTTTATTCCTTTGACTGATTTGACCGCATTTATACTGCCCAATTGAATCTGAAACACATACCGCTCCCTGTGGGATTCGACCCCAACTAATTTAGTTCGGTTTTATACTGATTTACGATCGTTGAACACCTAGAATTGGATGAGGTGTTCTTGAAACGTTAAAATCAAAATGGGTCGTAGGAACTTTTACGAGCCGTAGTTTTGACCTGTAGAATGGACTTTTGAGCCCAAATACTGTATAAAGTCTACAGATTGGATATATAGTCCATACAAACTTATACTAAGGTCGTAGATTGGACCCGTAGAATGAAATTTTGAGCCTTATCATTCAATATAAATTCCACTAATTGGATCTACGGTTTGTAGAACAAACCACAAACTGTAGATGGACCCATAGAAGATTTTTTTTCAGTTCTAAGAAGGATAGTTTAGTCTTTTCCCACCCCTTATAATCTTAAACCATGACCCTTTTTTACCTAATTAATGGTCTAAGCAGTGTTAGAATATTATTTTACGTTCTTTAACACTTCAAAGACATAGATCAAGGATTTAAGAGAAGAAAATCTAGGGTTTTGTAACGTTCTGTGAATTTCATCGATTTCACCGAGAACCTTGTTCTTCCAGGCATATAAGTCTATAATAGTGATAGAGTGAGTTCTTACTCACACCTTACATCTACTTTCTATCAGTAAACGAGTAATATTGGGTTCTATCCTTAGTTTGGAGTATTCCTGAGATAAGTTGTTCTTGAATTTTGAGTTGCTATATATAATGCATTGAGATTTTTGAGCTGATTGTTCATGTCTATTTTTTCAGCATTAACCCTGTTATTTGAGTATTCATTGAGTAATTGTTGACAATCTTTTGAACCGAACAACTATCTTAAATTGTTTTTTAAGAAAGTAAAGATGAGTTCTGAGGAAAGTTTAAAGAGACATTTTGAGTAAAGTTTAAGGGAACTATTGATTTCCAAATTAATCATTCTTACATTGAGAAAAGAGAATTCTATTTTAAACGAGTAATAAGTTCAGAGTTATTTCAGAGCAATTACCTCTTTTAAGAAGATATTTTGAGCAATTACCTCAAATTGAGAAAGAGTATATTTTATACAGTTGAGCATGAATATATATTTATTGGGACTAGTATTGAGCATTGATATAGGGATGAGTTAAGACAACGCACATTCCTCATAAAGCATGTAGCCAACATGGGTAAATGATTATACTTTTTACATGACTCCTTATTGCTTTCAAGTAGAGCTTTAGTAGATCTACTTAGTTGAGATGTTCTATACCTCAGCAAGGTATATGAAAATTGTATATATATATATATATATAAGTAAGAAATCAAATTAAAATAGGATAAGGAACCACTATACCTTACAAATCCTAATTAAACATGAATAAGTAAATATCATAAATAACAAATCCTAAACACTTAGAATTCGTACTCCAACTTTGAATTATTATTTCCAACATTCTCCTGTAATTCAAAATTGTGTACTCTTGTCTTTTTCTTCTTGTCATTGTTGTTGAATTGGAGAACTTCTCTTGAATCTTATTTATTTTTTGTTGGTTGTGTTTGAGCAACTTCTCTCCAACTTCCAAGTGTTGGAGCACTTTCTCTCCAACTCACGATATTTTTTTTCTGGCTTGTGTTGGAGCACATCTATCCAACTTCCAAGTGTTGGAGCACTTTCTCTCCAACTCACAATATTTTTTCTCTTGGTTGTGTTGGAGGACTTCTCTCCAACTTTCAAGGTTGACCCCCTTCCCACCAACACCTTTTCTTTTGGTTGTTTTTTTGTTTTGTTTTTGGTGTTGGAGCACTCTCTCTCCAACTCTCGTTGTTGCCTTTCCCATCAACTCTTTTCTTTTTGTGTTTTTGTTTTTGGTTTTGGTGTTGGAGCACTATCTCTCCAACTCACAATATTTTTTCTCTTGGTTGTGTTGGAGTACTTCTCTCCAACTTTCAAGGTTGATGCCCTTCCCAAAATATATATATGTATATATATATATATATATATATATATATATATATCCTTGAGTTAGCATCTTTTATTTATGAACCTTTTAAAATATATCATCTCTTATTATTGCTTTGTATTGAGTTGAGTTGAGGTGAGTATTCTTCCAGTCTTATTGGTTCAATTATTTATTTGTTCAGTTTTATTCCATACTCGTACATTGAATGTATTAATATCATTCGACCTGCATCTTCTTATGATGCAAATACATGTATTAATGATCATCAAGAGGCACTTCATGGAGATCACTTTGCACTCTAATTAGCTCTTGGTGAGCCTCCTTCCATTCTGGAGGACTCCGCTTTTATTTTCAGTATAGTCATTTTAGGGTGTGTGGGTCTTGTCCCGGCATTCATGTTGAACTATAGAAGCTTCATAGATAGATAGAGTTGAGGAGTCTCTCAGTATTTACTTTTCCTTGAGATGTTTTGCAAACTATTATACCTACATTATTGAGTATTTTACAGATAGTTTGAGTTAAGTATTTGCTTTGAGCTTGAATATTCTCAATTCTACTTCTAAGCATATTATCACTTGAGTGAGTCTTCCACTAATTAGTCAGGTAGGCTAACTGCTCACTTGGGGAACTTAAATAGTTCTTGAGTGTCGACTGCGCCCAGGGTGTAGGCTCGGAGTATTACAAACTTGGTATTAGAGCGCAGAGTTCAAAGTCCTAGGGTGTCTATGAAGACATGTCTAGTAGAGTCCTTCTTATCAGTGTGAAGAGTGTCACATCTATAATGAGGAAGCTAGTTATTTAGGAACTTTCACTTCCTTCTTACTCATGTTTGTCCTATAGAGTTCGACTCTAAAAATGTTTCTTCTAACTCGTAATTATTTGTCTTTTAAGATTACGCCTCCATAAAGAGTTGTTCAACGTCCCACTTGGAGGAATGCTAACCACCAAGGTCAAGAAGCTCCCAATCCACCATAAGTTCAATCCCATCAAGGAGATGTCACCAATACTGAGTTCAGATGTTGACTCAGGTCGTGGCAAATCAGGCTGGTAACCAAGGAGTGGGTCGTCAGAATGTCATTCAGATGTTGACTCAGGTCGTGGCAAATCAGGCTGGTAACCAAGGAGTAGGTCGTAAGAATTTCATTCAGATGCTGACTCAGGTCGTGGCAAATCAGGCTAGTAACCAAGGAGTGGGTCATCAGGATGTGTCTAAAACATCTAGAATCCGTTAGTTTTTAGAATGTATCCCCCAAATTTCATAGAGTTGAAGATCCCTAAGGATCCGGAGAACTTTGTCGAAGAGCTTCAAAAAGTATTTGAGGTCATGCGTGGTACTGATATAGACTATGTAGAGTTAGCCTTATATCAGCTCAAAAGTATTGCTAGGATATGGTATGATCAGTGGAAGAAGAACAGGGTAGAGGGGGAACCAGTTTTAGGCTGCGATGTGTTTGAGAATCCTTTCTTGGGAGAGAGTTTCTAAATATGAAACAGGAAGCTATGTGTGTGCAGAAGTACAACCTTAAGTTTACTCAGCTATCTCGCTATGCTCTGGAGATTGTGGCGGATATGAGAAACAGGATGAGTTTATTCGTGCTTGGGATATCTCGCTTATCGAGTTTGAAAGGTAAGGAGACTTTGTTGATAAGGGATGTGGATATAGCCAAAATTATGATTCATATACAACAGGTTGAGGAAGATTAGTTAAATGATGGATAAGAGTTTCGCAACACGAGGGCCAAGACCAGAAATCATGAAACTTGCTAGTAGAAGAACGGAAATGAGAATCAGTCATCGTTTCAACAGAAATCATCTGGACCTGCTCCATCATCAGCTAGTTCACTTGCACCAAGGAACAAGAATGACCTGCGAAATCATAAATTTTAGAGCTCAACCTACTCAGCCGCAGAGTAATGTGGCACAAGGGGCTACATGGACCCCCTACATGTGCTAAGTGTGGTAGGAACCACCCAGGAGCGTGTCGTGATGACTCCAATGGCTGCTTCAAGTGTGGTCAGATGGGGCATTTTATGAGAGGGTTCCCTAAGAACAGCAGGGTAATGGGGGCAACAAAATCCAATCTTCTTCAGCGTCTCCAACAAACAGAGCTGCTCTGAGAGGAGCTACTTTAGGGACAGGTGAAGGAGCAAACCGTTTGTATGCTATGTCTAGTCCCTGGGATAAAGAGAACTCTCCAAATGTTGTCGCTGGTATGCTTAAAGTCTTTTCTATTGATGTTTATGCCTTACTTGATCCATATGCGAGTTTGTCTTTTGTGTCTCCCAATGTAGCCATGAGGTTCAACGTTTCCCTCGAATAACTTCTTGAACCATTCAGTGTTTCCATACTTGTTGGTGAGTCTATTTTAGAAATTAAAGAGTATATCGTGATTGTACCATCTCACTCTATCACAAAGACACCATTGCTGACTTAGTTGAGCTAGTCATGGTAGATTTTGATGTCATTCTAGGTATGGACTGGCTTCATGCTTGTTATGTCTCAATCCGTTGTAAAATTTGAGTAGTCAAGTTTCAGTTTTCTAATGAGCCAATTTAAGAGTAGATGAGTAGTCTAGCAGTGTCTAAGTGTCGTATCATTTCATACCTTAAGGCCAGAAAGTTAGTTTCTAAGGGGTGCATCTATCACTTAGTCTGAGTGACACCGCCTATTCAGCCATTTTCTGTTGTGAGTGAGTTTCCAAAGGTTTTTCCAGATGATCTTACCAGATTGCCTCCTAAGGTAGAAGTATACTTCAGAATATATATTCTTCCTGACACTCAACCCATTTATATTCCTCCATAAAGAATGACTCCAGCTGAGTTAAAAGAGTTAAAAGAGCAGTTTAGCGATTTTCTTGATAAGGGTTTCATTCGACCAAATGTCTCACCTTGCAGCGCTCTTGTCCTATTCATGAGAAAGAAAGATGGTTCCCATAGGATGTGTATCGATTACCGCCAGTTGAACAAGGTCACCATAAGAATAAGTATCCCATTCCAAGAATTGATGACCTTTTCGTCCAACTTCAGGGTGCCCCTTGCTTCTCTAAGAAAGACCTTTGATCTGGTTATCATCAGTTGAAAGTGAGAGAAAGTGACAGTTTTCAGAAACCGTTACGGTCATTATAAGTTCCTTGTCATGTCCTTTGGTTTGACTAACGCTCATGTAGCATTCATAGATCTTATGAACAAAGTATATAAGTCATATTTGGACATGTTTGTTATCATGTTCGTTGATGACATATTGATTTGTTCGAGGAATGAAGAGGACCATGCTAGTCATCTCAAAATAGCTATCCAAACTCTCAAAGATCGAGAGTTATATGCCAAGTTTTCTAAGTGTTAGTTATCGCTTGAATCTGTAGCTTTCTTAGGCCACATTGTGTTTGGCAAAGATATTTGAGTCGACAATCAAAAGATTGAGGCAATGCGAAATTGGCTTAGACCCAACTCCCGAACTGATATAAGGAGTTTCTTCGGGTTGGTTGGTTACGACAGAAGGTTCATCGAGGGGTTTTCATCTAATTCGTCCCTGTTGACTAAGTTGACTCAGAAATCAACTATGTTTCAATTGTCTGAAGCTCGTGAGCAAAGATTTCAGGAATTGAAAACTCAGTTAACTACTACTCAATGTTGACCCTACCAGAGGGTACATAGGGTTTTGTCATCTATTGTGATGCATCCAGAGTGGGGCTTGGTTTTGTGTTGATGCAGCCTCCAGGTAGCTTAAAATTCACGAGAGGAACTACCGACTCATGTTATCGAATTGGCAGCAGCAGTTTTTGCCCTCAAGATATGGCGTCACTACCTCTATGGCATTCATGTGGATGTGTTCACCAACCACAAGAGTCTCCAGTATGTTTTCAGTTAGAAGGAGCTTATTTGGACAAGGGGGATATGGTGCAGTGAGATATCAAGGTAGATTGTGTGTTCGGAAGGTGGATGATCTCTAAGAGAGGATCATGGAAGAAGCTCATAGTTCCAGATATTCGATCTATTCCGGTTCCACAAAGATGTACCATGAATTGAGAGAAGTCTATTGGTGGAATAGTATGAAGAAGTGTATTGCAGATCTTGTTTTCTAAGTGCCCAACAAGTCAAGGTAGAACACCAAAGGCCAAGTGGTGTGGCTCAGAACATAGCTCTTACGGAATGGAAGTGGGAAATGATTCATATGGACTTTATTACTGGCTTTCCGCGATCTCACAGGAAGCATGATTCGATTTGGGTGATTATAGATCGAATGACTAAATCAGCCCAATTCTTGCCGGTAAAGACTACAAATTCAACAGAAGATTATGCTAGATTATACATCCGTGAGATAGTCCAACTTCATGGAGTCCATTTTCCATCATTTCAAAAGGGTTGCGCAATTCACTGCTCAGTTTTGGAAGTCATTTGAGAAAGGTTTAGGTTCGAAAGTAAACCTTATTACTGTTTTTCATCCTTAGACGAATGGCCAAACAGAGCGCACAATTCAGACCCTAGAGGATATGTTGAGAGCATGTGTCATGAATTTCAAAGGTAATTGGGATGACCACTTGCCTTTCATAGAGTTTGCTTACAATAATAGTTATCACTCAAGTATCGAGATGGCTCCTTATAAGGCTCTTTATGGGCGAAGATGTATATCTGCTATTGATTGGTTTGAGGTTGGTGAAGCTAAGTTGATAGGGTCTTTTTTGGTTCATCTAGCCATGAAGAAGGTGAAGACTATTCAGGAAAGATTGAAAATAGTGCAAAGTCGTCAGAAATCCTATACAGATGTTAGAAGGAGAGACTTGGAGTTTGAGATTAATGATTAGGTCTATTTGTAGGTTTCACCTATGAAGGGTGCTATGAGATTTCGTAAGAAGGGAAAGCTCAACCCCCAATACATTGGTCCTTACAGGAATCCAAGAGAGTTGGTAATGTAGCTTATGAGTTGGAGCTACTGTCAGAGTTAGAAGCAGTCCATCCAGTATTTCATATCTCTATGCTAAAGAAGTGTTTGAGTGATCCTTTACTAAGAATATTGGTGTCAATGACACTATCTTATGAGGAGATTCCCATTCAGATTCTTGATCGTCAGGTTCACAAGTTAAGAACCAAAGAGGTTGCATCAGTCAAGGTCTTATGGAGAAATCAATTTGTTCAGAAGGCTACATGGGAGGCTGAGGAAGATATGAAGAATAGATAGCATCATCTCTTCTCCTACAATTTTGTTCCAGTCCAAGGTATTAACTCTTCCTAAAGTACTCATTCAATTCAGTCCCTCTTTCACTTTTGTGAGTTCATAATTTTTATGTATATTTTGCACTAAATTGGGTTGTTACATTTTCCTACCCTGTTCGTGCTCAATTCATCCATTATTCGAGGATGAATGATTCAAAGAGGAAGATATTGTAACACCCCTAAGTGACGGCCCAAACCATTCTTTATTTTAATGTAAAATCGTATCAGGTAATTCTTAAATTGCTCATATGTGTAAAGGTCATTGATTTGGTGTTTGAATCGATTTGGAAATGACTTAAGGTCACAATGACCCCCTAGCACAAAGTTGAGTTGAAAGTTTCATCACCAATTAAGTTTTGACATAAGATTTTATTTAGGTAAACTTCAAATGATCATATATCCCAGCACATAATGAATTAGGTGATCCATGACCTATCAAATTGAAGGGCGTTGAGTCCTCTTTCCAACGCCACCAAGTTTGCCTCATTTCGAGTTGGGAGTATAGCGCTACAGATATTTTACTAGAGACTACCATATCGGAGTTTTCTAAGTTTGTGAACAATGGATCCAATCTACGGGTCGTAGATTGAACTACGACCCGTACTGTCAAACTTTCAAAAACTTCAGATACTTTTTATATTGGGGTCCAATTCCTATGGATCCATTCTATGGGTCGTGGGAACTTCTACGGGTGGTAGTTTGGACTCATAGAATGGACTTTTGAGCCAACAAATTGTATGAAGTCTACGGATTAAATCTAAGGTCCGTACAAACTTATATGGGTCATAGATTGGACTCGTAGATTTTAAGCCTTAAAACTCAATATAAATTTCACGGATGGGATCTATGGCCCGTAGAACAAACCACGAACCATAGATAGACCTTTAGAAGGTTTTTTGTTAGTGTTACGAAGGGTTGTTTAGTCCTTTCTCACTCCTTCTAAGCCTAAACCATGACCCTTTTACACCTAATTAAGGTTCTAAATAATGTTAAAATATTCTTTTATATTCTTTAACACTTCAAAGACTTAGAGCAAGGATTAAAGAGGAGAAAAGTTAGGGTTTTCTAACGTTCTTCAAATTTCATCGATTTCACCAAGTACCTTGTTCTTTCCAGGTATGTAAGGTTATCATAGTGATGAACTGAGTTCGTCTTCACACCCTACATCTACCTTCTATAAGAAAAACAAGTAATCTAGGGTTCTATCCTTAATTTTGAGTATTCTTGAGATGAATTGTTGTTGAATTCTGAGTTGCTATTCCTAATTTTTGTGTTGTTATATATTATGCATTGAGATTTTTGAGTTGATTTTTCCTGTCTATTTTTCAGCATGAACCCTATTATTTGAGTATTCATTGAGTAATTATTGAGAATCTTTTTAACCGAACAATTATCTTAAATTGATTTTATAAGAAAGTAAAGAGGAGTTTTGAGGAAAGTTTAGAAAGACATTTTGAGTAAAGTTTAAGGGAACTATTGATTTTCAAATTTATCATTTTTACATTGAGAAAAGAGAAACTTTGATTTCTAAATGAGTAATGAGTTCAGAGTTATTTCAGAGCAACTACCTCTTTTAAGAGGATATTTTGAGCAATTACCTCAAATTGAGAAAGAGCATGTTTTATACATTTGAGTATGATTATATATTTATTTGGAGTATTATTGAGCACATAGGGATGAGTTCAAACAACTCACATTCCACAGAAATCATATAGCCAACATGGCTAAAGGATCATACTTTTTAGATGACTCCTTATTGCTTTAAAGTAGAGTTTTAGTGCATCCACTTAATTGAGGTGTTCTATACCCCGACAAGTTATAGGACAAACTAGCAGTGTGGGCGAGACGTTGTATAGTCACATAGCTCATAACGATGGTTGTCTCTTAGAGAAACTCCCAAATAAGAGTAATGAGTAATTTATTATATTTTTATATGCATCCTTGAGTTAGCATCTTTTATGTATGACGCTTTAAATATTTCATCTCTTATTATTGCTTTATATTGAGTTGAGTTGAGGTGAGTATTCTTCCAGCCTTATTAGTTCAATTATTTATTCATTTAGCTTTATTACATGCTCATGTATATTCAATGTACTGATGTCATTCGACCTACATCTTCTTATGATGTAGATACATGTATTCAGGATCATCAACATGCACTTCGTTGATATCACTTTGCACTTCAATTAACTTTTGGTGAGCCTCCTTACATTCCAGATGACTCCATTTTTATTTTCAGTATAGTCATTTTAGTGTGTCGTGGGTCTTGTCCTGGCATCCATGTTGAACTATACAGGCTTCATAGATAGATAGAGTTGAGGAGTCTCTGAGTATTTACTTCTTCTTGAGATGTTTTGCAAACTATTATACCTAGATTATTGAGTATTTTACAAACAGTTTGAGTCAAGTATTTGCTTTGAGTTTGAATGTTCTGAATTCTGTTTCTAAGCCTATTATCGCTTGAGTAATTCTTACGCTAAGTAGTCAGCCAGGCAAAGGGTTCGCTTGGGGACCAGAAATGGTATTCGAATGTCGGTCACATTCAGGGTGTAGGCTCGGGGAGTGACAGATTCGATGTTAGAAATGACTTTCATATGTGCAATATAGGCTGGGATTTAGTTGTGATGAAACTAAAAGAAAAATGATTTCAAGTATTTTTTTTGTGATTTGTAAGTAGAAGATAAATTGTTCCAAGTACTTGTTATATTGTGAGTCTTTGTGTTTCTTGGCGTCAACATGCAATCAGTAGAAATAAGTGTATATCGGTAGAATCATATGATCATTCCATTGCATTGCATTGTAATATGCTTGCATAATAAGTGCACTCTAATAACAACACATGTGCCCTTGTGGCACCATACTCCGTATATCCTTTTACTTCAGTTTGTTATCATTTCATACAATGTATTGGTATGGAAACAATGGCATTTAGTTTTTAGTCATTCTTGTACACATGACATCAAATATTGGGGTTTAATTGGTATTTTTTCATATTTATATACTTAATGAAATCTAAGTTATTACTTGTTTTCACTTCTACTTTCATTTCCGCATGATTATTTGATTTTATTTTGGGAAAGATTTGTTGTACCTATCAGAAGATTAGTGTAGATGTTATCATGACCCTTCAGATTTTGGATCGTGACACACTCTAGCGTATCAAAGGTTTTTGGCAATCTTACTAACACAAATGATTGTGAGTTCTTTGAGTGGGGTGAAGTCATTGTTAGCCCTAAGAATTTCATGATGATAAAAATGAAGTAATACAAGAAATTTGATTAATTAAGATTAACTTTTCCATGTAACATGATTACAAAAAAGGGGTTATTTTATTTTATTTTATTTTTTTGAAAAAGAATGTTTTCAAAAAAGAAAGAAAAAAATATATTAATGACGAAAAGGGCAATTTTGACACAAATAAGTAATACTAATAGGGATGATTTTTAGGCAAACTACTACCAACATGATATTTTTGGATGAAACTATCAACAATGACGACATTTTTTAATCAAACTATAAATAATGAACATTTTTATTCAATTATATAGCTTAAGGATAATTTTGAACCTTTCCGTGAATAAAATTCAAAGTTCATGTTGACAACTGTTTTATAATAAAATTAACTTTCTTCAATACTTGCACCAGATTAAAATTCAAAATCTTTAAAAAGAAAAGAGGGAAATTAATGTTATACAAATCATGGCAATCCTTTTTGGAACAAATATGTAAAAGCCCGGCTACAAGATACAAAATTTGAACATATAGTTATATCGTTGAAGTAGATTTTGGACATATAATCAAATTCCAAAATTTTTAACTAGACTTATTTTTCTTAAATCAGATGTTCAGGAGGATCAATATTGTTCTCACTTATTTTGTAATGTGTTCTCACTTATTCTGTAACGTGACTCGAACTGCCAACCTATCGTTTGATTGTAAGGTTGCTAAACACCTAAGCATCACTTGTGTAGAAGAAAAATTGAAAAATATTTGGTGGATAATTGGACAAAACTTTTTATTGAAAACAATTTTATTAGTCAAATTAAGTTGAATGTATATTTATGGGGCCACATATAGTATTGATAGTGTGTAAAAAAACTTACAACTATTTAAATTATAAGAAATTTGGGGAGTTCTCTTTACACACTTTTTTCGATGCATGCTGTCCTCTTGCTCTAAAAAAAGTTACTTCAAATTTTATTTTTTTAAAAATGAAGCAATCAAATCAGAACAGTCACATGTTACATGTAAAATTTTAGATATTGTGATACGTAAATCATTAACAAGTGATCTTGATAGTAATTGGCCAAAACTTTTTTTTTCCTTTTGGGAATTCAATAGGATATTCCAAATGTGAGCTTATCTTCTTCCCATTCAATTTTTCAGATAATCATTCGACCCTTTATTGAACTTGAAGACCATGATATTTGGAAATTTTATGACTATTAAAGTCCTGATGATGATGATAATAATAATAATATTTATTATTAATATTATTATTATTATTATTATCATTATTATTATTATTAGCCTATACAGTTGAGAAATTAAACTATTATAATAACCTTTAAAAATATTTAAATTGTTCCTTTAATTTGTAAATGAATGCATCAATCATACGTTTAATTAGCCATTTGCCAACCTCATGGTTGGTAGAGTGTAAGAATTTCATTAAAAGTGTAAAGCTGTATTGTTTCAATTATTAAATGT
The DNA here is from genome assembly GCA_029582605.1 of Solanum gracilifrons. Lineage (NCBI taxonomy): Eukaryota > Viridiplantae > Streptophyta > Magnoliopsida > Solanales > Solanaceae > Solanum > Solanum gracilifrons. The sequence goes on along the minus strand of JAJOOH010010460.1, from coordinate 10,492 downwards.
ATGAAAGGAAAGCTAAAGAGACACCAATAAAGAAAATAAATATATATAAAGGTAAGAAAGGATTTGATTCTATGGCCTTAACTAAACTTTACTTTAGATTATTATCACATATTCTCAGAGGGTCATTAATTATTTAGCTGAAGAAGATTTACATGGTATATACACTTTGTTCTCTTTTTTCACAGCTTTAAACTTTACATGTTTTATTAGTTTAGCATATAATATTTTAGTTTCTTCATTCAAATATTGTATTTGAAATTTGATCGATCATTTTCACTGGTTCTTGAAAGTTGTAAATCTCCACTTCTCCCTTTTGTATCATTTATGTATCAAATGATGAGTTCATGGGGAAACTTTCTCTTTTACTGGCACCCGAAAGGTGGGCTATTAGATTGAGGTGAAAGCCTACCAACACATAAAAATTTCTATTGGAGTGAAAGACCAAACGGGTGAAGTGAGAAAATCTTGATCGAAAGCCCCACTATTCTAAATAGTGACAAAGAATGAAATCTCATCATTTGTTAGATCGAAAGATTAAATTACAAAACATGTTAGCTAATAATGTCTCCTCCATATGAAGATATGAAAATAGAAATTGAAATACATTTAGTTGCTTTATTGTACTTTTTGTCAATAATTTTATAATTAAGAATGTAGTCTTTTTACTAGGAAGGTATTTATTATTTCTTCAATGATTAATTAGTAAGATTTTTAGTTATCAGTACTTTCTATTAAATAAAGATTGGAGTTTTTTTCCAGCAAACATCAAATGATTTCTAGAAAAATAATAGGCTTCTATAAAGGTAATCTATCTTCAAGGTATTTAAAGATAAATATGAAAAATTACGGCTTAAAAAATTTCAACGATGACATGTGGTTTTTAGTATTCAACTAATCATATAAGTGTATGATTGTAAAGTGATTACCTAATTAAAAGTACAACCTATCATTTCCTTTATGATTAAATCAAATTATCCTTTATAAAAAAAACATGGTCAAACTCATTGGTGGCCCCCTAACCAAACTTTGTTCATTTTGGACACCTCATGTCAAGCTCCGTTAGTCAGAGGAATCATTCCAAAGACTTTTTGGCCAGAGTCCGTAAATTGGAGTGTACATATTATAAAGAGAAGCTCAAATTTTTCTGTTAAAAATAAAAATATGACACCGCAGGAGGCATGGAATGGGAGAAAACCAACAGTTGATTATTTTAAAATCTCTGGATGCATTGTATATGCTCTTGTCCCGGATGAAAGGAGGAAAAAACTTGATGACAAGGCTGAAAAATGTATTTTTCTTGGTTTAAGTAAGTCTTCCAAAGCATAAGTTGTTTAATCCATTGACCAAAAAGATTGTTATCAACATGGATGTTACTTTTGACGAGGAAAGCACTTGGATCGGAATAGGCAGCAGCCTACCCAAATCCTCCGTGACTATGACGTTGAACAAGAGAAATTTTCAGCACCCTGTGTGCTGGATAATTCATCAGTTTCAGCACTACAACTTCACCAACAATTTCTGTAGCAAATGAAGAAGCAACTCAAACTGTCGTTTGAGTTAGAAGAAGGCATGCTTGGATGAAAGATTACAAGGTAACTGGAATTGAAGATCCAATTACTCATTTTGCTTTGTTTTCACATTGCGATCCTACCTCTTTTGAGAGTGATGTGAAGGAAGAAAAGTGGAGAAAAGCAATGGATGATGAAATTGATGTCATTGAGCGAAATGATACTTGGGAGTTGTCAGATCTTCCAAATGGACAGAAAATCATTGAAGTGAAATGGGTCTTCAAAACAAAGTTGAAGAAAAATGGTGAAGTGGACAAGTACAAGGCACATTTAGTGGCTAAAGGATACAAGCAACAATACGTGATAGATTATACAGAAGTATTTCTCCCGTTAATAGACATGATACAATCAGATTGGTTATCGTATTGGCGGCTCAGAAGTCTTGGCCTATTTTTCAGCTAGATGTCTAGTCGGCGTTCTTACACGGGTACTTGGAGAACAAGTATTTGTAGAACAACCCCCTGTTTATGTTAAAATTGAAAATGAGGATAAGGTTTATAGATTGAAAAAGTCCCTCTATTGTCTAAAACAAGCTCCTCGAGCTTGGTATAGTCGCGTTGAGGAGTATTTTCTAAAAGTTGGTTTTTCAAAATGTCCTTATGAACATACATTGTTTGTTAAGATTGTGGATCACGGAAAGATGCTCATTATTTGCTTGTATGTTGATGATCTTATATGTACTGGAAATTGTGGTGTAATGTTTGAAGAATTTAAGAAGTTGATGATGGATGAGTTTGAAATGTCTGACCTCAGAAATTCTAGATAGATTTCAGATGATGGATTGTAATCTAGTTAAGCACAAGATGTTGAATGCCATTCCTAGAGAGAAAATATGTCTAAATGACAGGCCAACTTTCAAGGCAAGTAACATCAAGTATAAACTTCGTAATTTGTCCTACAAGATTGGCCTTGAGGTGCTTGAAAATGTTGTCAAACTGAATCACTGGTGATTTGTTTTCCTTTGTTGTTTCATAAAGTATTTGATCAAAGTGTCAATTCTAAAAGTTTGCGCTACTTGTATCTCCAATTCTTTGACAAGATGCTTGTTCAAACAACATCTCCTAAAGGCAAATTCATACTAATAATATTAATCATATTCACAGAAAGCCTACTGAGTATATCCCATATCATTAAGTCTTTGTTTGAAAAGTCATCGACTAAGTGAAATAGACCATGTAATTACTATTACAAATCACTCCCTTTCTTTTTATTTAGTTGTCATTATTTTAGATTTAACGGCCCTTTATGAAATTAGGTAAGTTTACTATTGTACTCCTTTTTAGTGTTCTCTTGAAGTCAAGTTTTCAATAACTGAACATGAATTAATTATTTTGATTAACTAAATTGACCAATGAACATGAATTAATAATTTAGTTTTTCTATGTCAGTCAAATTCATATTTTCAAGGCTAATAATTCTCAAGGGTAAAATAGGAAGAATATTGCAATTTATATATTGATTTTGTGAAATGACAAATATTAATTAAGGAACATCTATTTTTTAGTAAGGATGATATGTTTATAGGAACAGAGGGAGTACACAGTATAGTACTTCCTCCATTAATTAAAAATAAATGATTTTTTGGAATATTGCACACCCTTTAAGAAAAAATATTAAAACATTTATTAGACATTACTTTTCATTTTTACCTTTTTAAACATTTGTCATATTACTCTTTATAATGACTAAACATTGATTATGATAACTACTTCCAATACTTCAAAGCAATTAGGGGTCGTTTGATGTGAAGGATAACACAAAATAATCTTGGGATTAAATTATAGTGTCACTACATTTGTTGATTGGTTGAAAAGTGTGGAATAACTTATCCCACAATTAATAATTAGTACCGGAATAAGTTTTTGTTTTGGTCAAAAGGATAATTAAGGATTACAAATTCCATTACTATAAAATATTACTTTTAGATATTTTTAAATTTGTATAACTTGATATTGATAGAGCATAAAATTCATTACATTGCCGGTACGTGTATAGGTCAAACTATAAAACTGTAAAGTGTTTAACTTATATGCAATGACAATGTAAAATGTTTTTACTCTATCAAGTCACTAAAAAGTATCTACTAGTAACAAAGAGTACCTACTACAACACGTACACATAAAGGTAACCTACTATCAATGTATATATAACTTAAACTCGATTTTAAATTATAAAAGGTGAGAGACATTACATCTATTTCTAGTGGACACAAGTTGGGGGAACGTCGAATCAAGGAAAGAGCATCAAAGACTTGATTTAGATCTAGAAATGTCACACACAATGTTACATGCTCCAAATGGTAGGGTTTTAATTGATCAAACCTTTTTGGAAAAAAATCTACACCCAAATGCTTGATAAAAGAAAAATAAAAGGCAAAAATGCATTAATGGTTAAGTATACATGAGCATAGTAACATTTATTGAGAACTTTGTAATAAAAATATTGAAATATGTCTTGATCAAATTATACTAACCTGAATGCAAGAATTAATCAAAAAAAGTCTTGTTAGGTTAGAACACAAATAAAGAAGAAGTGACCATGTGATGAACCTCGCTTCTTCATAATAAGATTCTTCACAGAATGACAACTCCCTAACATTTGAGAAATTTAAAAAAAAAACATTGTGTGAATGTCATGACTATCATCAATATTCAAGAACTCGATCCTACACTACAACAAATTTGATTTTCAGTTACGAATAATTTTGTCACCAAAAGCACATATTTCGTCACCAAAAAACTTCCGTGATGAAAAAGAAATCATCAAGCATTCGTCCCTAAATCATATGTCACCAAATGTATACCGGCACAACTTAGTGATTCGTCACTAATTATAGTTCTATTTACTACGAAAATATTTTTCGTCCCCAAATGTATAGTATCTATGACAAACTTGTTCATCATAGAAATTACTTTTTTTTGTAGACAATGGTAGCTTTTCGTCACTAAAAAGGTCATTAATGCCGACGAAACTGATGCGTCACTTATTGTATTATATAATTAGTGACGACGTCATTTGTCTCTAAATTTAAATGTATTTCATCGTTGAACAAACATTATTCCGTCACAAAAAACTGCCCTTTACATACAAATTCTCTTTTTGTCCCTAAATGTAACTTTAATTTTTTTATAATTTTGTAGTTGAAAACAATTAGGTCGTCACTAAAAATATTTCTTTTACTCACAAAACAAAATTGTCACTATAGAATGTCATAACTAGAGACGATCATAATTGTCATAAAATACAAAGTCAATTCGTAGGTAATAAGTAGGTTATTTTGGGACAAAAAATATTCTTGTCACCAAATGTTACACTTTTATGATGAAAACATGACCGTCTTAAAAAATATTATAGAGTCGTCGCTAAAAGTTATGCTTTTAAGGACAAAATGTTTTGTCATTAGTCCTTCGTACTAATGCTATTTTCTATTTGTATTTAACTAGGTTTTGTAAATTTGATAATTTATAGAAAATTTATATTTTTTAAATAATACATTAATATCTTAAAATTCATAACCTAGTTTGTTCCATAATAATAATTATACAATTTTAAAAAAAACATACTAAAGAAAGAGAGATAATAATAATAATAAGCTGCACACTGTTATATAGTACTAATGAAGAACAAATAGAAAATGAGATAGAAATGATATTCACTACATACTCCTCGAAGAAAAACTAATATTATGTAACATTTATCCAACTTTAAAGTATAACTAAGATATGCTAAACATTAACAAAACAAAGATAAAAACATAGAGGTAGCTTCAAGAGATATCATTGCAAAATCACTTCTCTCGCACCTAATCTTGATTTCCACCTTCCATAACCTGTGTAAAATAGAGAAAGAAAATCTAAGATGTTATTTCATACTTGATGATATCATTATTCAAATAAACTATAAAGTTATGAGGTTATTAAATGTACCTTAATGGATAACTTGATAAGAATCAGTGATCGTCACTAAATCATGAAAAGGAAACAAAGTTAGGTGCTAAATATCTATAAATAGGACTTATTTCATGGATAAAGCATCTGCTACCAGTCCTTTCACATATTTTAATGAAGTTAAAGGTGTATTCCAGTTCGACAAAAGGAAAATGCCAAGAATAAGTCTAAGATACGACAAAACTAAATTCTAACCTTGATCGGGATAAGCTCATGAAATGTTGCAGCTTCTTCATAATATCATCTTGATGTGCTGATAGAGTATATCATTGTGAAGTTAATGTTTCTATCTGAGACTGCTGATTTTCTACAACAACTTCAGTTGCATCCAATCGTTTCTGCAGACCAAGTTGGACACTAGCAGCTTCCTCCTTCGTCTTTCGAAAGGAGTCTTTTAACTCTGTTGTTGTCCTTTGTGTTACTCGATTAGTATTAGGTTTTGGACCATAACCGAGACCTTTTATGTACCCTTACTTTTTGCCTAGTATAACATCCACAATTTCATCAATAGTCATGGAAGACTCAGACAAAGAAGAATAAAGGATTTGCATTCCTGCATTTTGCAATAGTGGAACAAGCTAAACGAGCTTGTATTGAGCTAAAAAATTCAGTGGTACTCTCTTGATTCTGTAGTTATCAGAGATGTTCATTACTTGATAAAATTTGTGTCCTAACATACCAACTTCCAGGTGAATGGCAAGAAATGTGGTGTTTCCCCAGTCAAGACAGTGACACCCTATTCTTGGGCAACATATGCAAATCTTGAACAAAAGAAGTTGTAAGTAGACACAAGCAAATTCATATGGTCATGAAACATCGACTTCTTAAGCTCGAAGAGCTGCTTAACTGCTTTCTGATATATGTTTACTTGTACTCCAATTAAAAGAGAAGTTGAAGCATTAGTAAAAAAAATATTGTTTAACTTATCATTTCAGCACGAGCAGCTACAAATGCTTTTGACCCCATAAAATGGCTATATTTAAGTTTAGATCGATTGACCTTGTTTACTTGACATCATTTCTACCATGAAAATAGAAATATAAGTGGATCAAATAACACTTAAACAAATAAAGTATATATATATATATATATATATTTGAATATAGATCACCTTATGCTCTGGATTCGACCACATATCACAAAGCCTATTCCAATTTTCCGGGGTTAGTTTTGGCACTTCAATTTTACAAGCAACTTCTTCGGATAGTGCACTTTCAAACATCTTTTTCAATTTATAGCACCACTGCCGACTTCTATTTTTGAGAATATCCTCACAACTATCTTTGACGTAATGCTCGTCTAAGTTAATTTCAAACTTCTCCTAAAAAGAGGTTTTAAACAAAACACGCATAAAAATCAAAATCCCTATAACATATAAGAAGATGAAACACTTACTTATTACAATTTAAGACAAATAACAAAAATAGAAATCTTACATGACATCTAATAAGCGCAACATCTTTTTCCTCTACAGTGAATTCCTTCCACTTATTTGGAAGCGCAAGAAAATTTCGTGCAATTATCCCCAATTCATTTGAGAGTTTTGCTGATTGAACCGCCTTAATAGGTCTCCCTTTTCCAGCTAGGATCTCTATCACCGTCTTTTTCCCCAAAGCCCTCTTCATTTTTTCAAGACCTTTTCCCCTTGTTTTTCCTCGACCCCTCTTAAATCTTCCTGTATCATCTGATTAAGAAAAGGTTAGTTTGAAATAATATCTTAATTGTAATACACTTGTGTATACATTTTAGTATTTCCAGATTCAATTAAGAATATTATGATTAGAGTTTTACATAACTAAAAGCTTTAGTTGTTTAAGTTTTGGAAAGTAACTAATAGCTATGTGTTGATTTATACAAGAATTCGTATTACTTGTCGCAGTAGCAGGAGTACATTTATTTGACTCATCGGCAGATTGAGCAGATGAAACAGTTTGTCCAGTAAGTGTTTTTTTCTTATAGACACGTCCTCCTGGAGCCATGATGTTTCTTATATCCCTACAAAATATCATCGCATATGCACAACAAATGATAATTATGAACATTTTGTGTTTTGATATGTCTCTCTATTATACAGGTCTGGAGATTTTACACTCAACTGGGATTTACAGGCAATTGTGAGAAGTGTCTGCAACATGAAGATATGAGAAATTTCTACAACATTAACAATACCACTGTTCTGGTCAATCACAGTTTGTATAAGGATCCTACTCATGGTAGTTCTTATAATAGCACAAATTACCAACTCTCATTCCAGACAAAGTGATTGTGTCGGTAAGTTTAGTGTCTCCTTCACCGGAAAAAACAAACACTATTTTGGATTAGATGATGCTTTGAGTCTTTCCAAGAATGCAAATTCGACACAATGTTCAAGTATTGAGGCTGGCAAGGCGCTTTGTTACGATGAGAATATAATGGAAATATATGAGATATTGGCTGAGAAATTCATGAGGCAGATCAATGGAAATGGAGAAACAAAAGGATGGAGAGAACTGATAGTTCAACTTTTCTCAAGAGCTACTCTATATGTAATGACTTTGAAGATTGTCCAAAGAGTTCTTTGTAAAATTAAATCTTATACTTTACAAAAGAATAACTACATTGAATCAAGTTTATTGCAGACCTCTAAAATCTAAAATAAAAAAACTAAGAAGTGATCATGTAGAAGTAAACTAGTGATTGCTTAGATGCACAAAGAAACGTGAGCAACATAGAATTTAACAACTAATCGACATAACAAAATACAAAATCTCAAAGCACATCAACTGATTTCATTGAGCTTAAATCGTTACAAAGAAATATAGTGCTGAAAAATCAAAGCGAAGAACAAATGTTCTTCGACTATTTTCAGGCTTAAAACAGACCATTCCCTCTAAACTAAGACTCACAACAAAACCAAGTAATCGATAATAGAATAGCTATAAGAAAACTAAATCGACACTAATTTTATTTGAAATCAAATAAACATATATATATAACATGGCATACATAACTAATCTTACGTACTATGTTCATTCTTATGGGAAAAGATGGTAAGGGAAAGATAAAGATCACCATTAGGTGCTCATCCTCTATCCGGAACTCTATGGGAGTCTATCCTTTTCAAACACGAATTTAAAAACAACTAACACAATAGTTAAATCATGGTAAAAATTTAATTGGAATATAGTTTAAACAACAAACACTATTCAATGAACTCTATAGTGTATGTTTGTAATTTGCTTCTATGGTTTTGAAGAAACAATGAATTGTACTACATTGATCCTATTTTCAATCAATACAAAGTTGCAGAGCATAATTTCATGTATGTCTGGTAGCTTTTTTGTGACAAGTTTAAGCGATTCACGCGAACAATTTACTTTGAATTTCAGTCTTCTTGTTCTCTGTTTTTTCAGAGGAATCATTCATACCTGGTACGTTTCTTCAAGCTCGGAAATCTAACTTCAGTCAGGAGTTAGCTTTTCATTTGTCACATATATATATACACATTCTTCTAAAATCAATTTTGGAGCCAAAAATTTCAGAAATTAGCGCCAAAACGCAGTTCTTTTTTGCATTTTTTACCCCCAAAGATCGATGGTTCTGTTTTGGCGGAATCAAAAAATAAATTTTAAGAGTTGGGGCGGTAATCCCAAAAACTTGGGAAGTGGAAAGGTTGAGGAGTGGTAGGAGTGTTACGCTGTGTTTTTTTCTGAAGGAAATTAAGTTATATATCTTAAAAGCTTATTTGAAATATATATATAAAAAGAGAAAAAAGAAAAGAAAAAAATAAATTCTCACACTTACTTATGGTTAAAGATAAATTTAGAAGCAATTACAAGGTTGTAAATCTGTACGCTATAAGATGTAAAATAATTTAATAGTTGAAATTTATGGAAGTCCAGTGCGTGATCATCCCGTCATTATTGGCGTGATTGGAATATCTTAAAATATATTCCAATTACTACGATATTTGACATTCCACATGTTTTTTTTTTAAATAATAAATATTAATATTTTAAAAATAAATTTAACTATCTTGCCATTATAATAAAAACAATTCTTTATAAAAAATTACTTTATAGAAATTAAAAATAACATATTGTAATATTTACACGCCACAAGGCATTGATCCAAATTAAAATCCTATATCAATATCATACCAAATTAAAATGGTATGGTACAATGTTCCTCTATTCTTTTTCGATACTATAATTCCATAATGTTTGGTTTGGGGAATTTTCAGTTAGCAATTCAAGCTATTAAAAAAACTTTCTTTTTGTAGTTTATCATTCACGTCTAAAAACTTGTTCTTTTATGTTAGTATTGTGGGATAAGGCACAAGTACCCCTTACACTATATGATCGAAATCTCAGAGACACACCTTAACTATACTAAGGTCCTATTACCCCCCTCGAACCCATTTTTTTGTAATTTTGTACACCTTTTTAACCTATGTGGCCTCCAATCACCACCCACGTGCCTCTACTAAGTGGAGTCAGGGAGTGTTCCACCTAAGAAAAAAGGTGTACAAAATTATTTTAAAAAATATTTTGTGAGAGGAGGTATTTTCACACGATATGGACGCAAGGCGCCATTCTGGGCATGAATAGCTGAAGTCGGGTCGAGTTTTGAAAAAGGGAATTTTGTCCAATGATATATATACTCCCTAAGATAAATGTCAATATTTGGAGTGTTACGCTAACTTTTTGTGGTAGAAACATGTGAGGAGTGACTTATTGAATGTATTTCACTACTATATTTGTTATTGAGACTTACGGTCAACTTCAATCCACTCTCAATTAAATCTATCAAAAAGTGAACTTGGTATGTTTCCTTATATTACTTCTCTTGTCTTCCCTCCTACATGTCGACATATGTTCTACTCGAATGGATCATTGGGTGTGGTTTCATTATGCAAGCACCAAACAAAATACTCATTTAGCGATTAAGACTTTTGAACCAACTAAAATTAACTAAATCATAATACATGTATTTTTG
>JAJOOH010010459.1:0-26941 GCA_029582605.1 Solanum gracilifrons | reverse complement strand
CCCCAGGGAGGGACCTAGTTATTTCTTATTTTCTTGCTAGAAGCCATGATATAGGATTGATGAATATTGTTCTAAGGATAGTACCACGCTGATAGAGGGTTGTATGTGTGTTATAAAATGATATGTGATTTACTTATCAGTTACTTAATTTTGGAGCATTTTTCGGCCTTAGTCTAGGATAGACTAGTGTTGCCTTAGAACCATGCACCTTATGAATATGGTATGTCTCCATGTTGTTTCGAATGGACTATGTCCCTGTAGACTAGAATAGTAGACTTTTGTATGATAGTATGAGGTTTAGCCTAGGCATTTGCACTGCTTGTTAGCTTTCTGTCTCCTCTCCCTATTTCTGTGGCTCTGATGCGTTACCGGAGGTTGTGTGCTTTGTCGAGACTGGAGTACTTCAGTAGGAGACTTTTGTGATATCCTTGGGAGTGGACATCGATCCATAGTGGTGTGGAGCCTACTTGAGATCCTCTTCGGAGTGGATACACCCTCGGGCACTCTTGCTAGCTGGGCAGCTAACTCCCCTTACAGTGGGCTGGCTGGCTGGGTGGCTTAGATATCTTAGATCCTCTATAGAATTGACACGCCCCTGAGGCACTCTTTCTAGCTAGACAGTTGACCCCCTTGGGAGTGGATGGATAGGCGACCTGGGTTGATAATCACTCTTGCTAGTTGGGCTGGGAGATGACTGGTTGAGTAGATTGTCACTCTTGCTAGCTAGGCTGGGATTGACCTGTTTAGTTGATTCTCACTCTTGCTAGCTGGGCTGGAAGTTGACCGTTTCTTGGATTCGGATTCGGATCCGGATTACTATTCTTTGTTGTAGACTTTGTTATTATATGTATCTGTCGGGCTTGTGGTGGTCCATTCGGATTTTAATTAGACTTGTGCACGAGTGTACCTTCTAGGTTTATAGGGGTCCAATTGGGTTTGGTTTAGCTATACTTAAATTTACTGTCGGTATGGTTATTTGCCTTTCTTTCATATCCGTTTTGACCTCTGTTTCTATCTTGATTCTATCATTTTTGATTTTTTTACCTTTCTTTATCGGTCGGCCTATGATGCCTACTAAGTACCTTATTTTGGTACTTATGCCACACTCTGCATCTTCTAGTGATGCCGGTCCTACTACCAGCTACCTGCGGTGATCATTCATGCCATTTTTTGTAGCTTGGAGATATCGGAGACAAGGGTGAGCGTCTGGCGTTCTGGATCAACATGTCTCTTGTGTATATATGTTAGTTTATCTTTTGCCTTTGATACAACCTTTTGTGGTCCACTTTTGGGACTTGTATTTATTCATGTAAGACGGGTTTGTACTTGTGAGTTCTAGATTGTGGGAGGGTATCTATTGTATATAGTTTTGGTTTTGTTTTTTTGTCTTTTCTTATTGTTAGTATAATTTTTTGCTTAGTTATACCCTTTGTCACTCCACGGGAATACACTCTGGACATAACTGGCACTCAAGAATCATTGCTGGCCCCAAGCGAACCCTTGGCCTGACTCAACTTTCACCGAAAGACTTACTCAACATTATACGAATTCAAAAGTAAAGCTTTAACTCAAATGTCTCAAAATAATAATCTCAGGAATGTATAAGAACATTCAACTGGCCAAAACAAGGCAACTCAAGTCTCAAAAATTAACTATGAAAATAAAAAAAGACTCCTCAAAACACTATTGTCTATCTGTGAAGCCTCTAAAAACTATGATGGGCGTCAGGACAAGACCCACGACATCCTAGCAAAACTAAAAAGTAAATGGAATCCTCCGGAAGCAAGGAGGCTCACCAAAGCTAACTAGAAATGCAAGTGGTATTGACGAAGCACCTGTTAATGACTTTGGTCTCTTGTATCTGCATCATGACACGATGTAGGCCAAATGACAGAACTACATTGAATGTACGAGCATGTAAGGGGAAAACTGAAAATAACATAAAAGCTAGAACTTGGAAAGAATGAAACATACTCACCTCATCTCCACTCAACTGTACCTCAACTAATGGATAATCAACTCAATATAGTATAAAACTAACAGTAAAAATGCATTTTATATAAAGCATTTAAAACAGTAGATAACAACTCAATGTATTTAAAAATACAATAATAACTCTTATTTGGGAGATTCTCTAACATACAACCATCACTATAAGCTATGTGATGATACAACGTCTCGTCCATGCTGCAAGAACTGTCTTATACCTTGCCAAAGTATAAAACATCCTCAACGAAGTGGATCCACTTTCATATGCTTAAAAAAAGCAATTAGGAATCATCTAAAAAGTCTGACTCTTTCTACACACATTGGCTACATGGTTTATGAGGACTTTGAGTTTTTTGAACGCGTCCCCATATCGGTGCTCAATATTACTCCCAATAATATACTCAGCTCATTTATTTAAAAATATTTCCTCATCCTCAAACTTTGAGATTATTACTCAAAAGGTTTCTCTTAAAAGAGATAGTACTTAAAAGCTCCTCATGAACTCTTTTGTAAATCGATGTTTCCTCTCATTTTAAATGTGAAAACATTTACCCTTGGAAATACTTAGTTCTCATATATTCATTTTGAAAAATGTAACCTAACTCTTCTTATCCTCATGCTCAAGCACTCAAGTTTTAAAACAATTTTTTAAAGTTTACAAAAGACTTCTCAATTGACTCAAAATAACTCCCTCGAACTCGATTCTTAACTCTATCTTGACTTTAAATTATAGATTCAAGAGTTATGGATTGGATACATAGATTTCTCAATGATTAGATGTAGTTTGGATAGTCATAATCAGTAGGAGAGTAAGATGTATTTTAGAAGGACTTAGACGGAACATACGACTGAAAACGGAGGGGGAAGGCGACCTTGGCGCATCCCTGGCGCAGGGCACCAGCCCCAAACTTCAGAAACCTAATTCTGGTGCACTGTAGGCATATCATGCCAGGCCTTCTGGCGCATCTGGAGCGCGTCGTGCCAACCCCTCCCCAGAACTTCCTGAAGACTTTTTCTTCTTGATTCTTGGCCCTATTTCTCCTAGAATCAATCGTTTTCTTCCCAAATCTCTTAGGTTCCTATACCCAACATAAGTAAACGAAAATATAATAAAAAAAACCCTCAAACTCATAACGTTCACCTCAAGAACTCATCAAAACTCCAAAAATCAAGATTCAAGAACGAAACTTCAAGAAACTAATCAAGAACCTCAACACATGGATTATCATGGATGAAAATAACTCAAGTAAATCATGATTGGCGTGAGGGTGAACGAATCCATCACTATGAAAGCTTACATACCTTAATTTGGCGAAACAAACCCTCGATTCGCAGGAAATCTTTGTGAATGCTTGAACTCTTCCTTGTTTCCTCCTTTTGAACTCCTTTTAAAACCCTAAGAGTATTTAGGATTGTGAAACTGACCCAAATCAGTTTAGACCCCTAAAATATTACTAAAAACGTTTTAAGCTGAAGGGGTAAGGAAAATACCAGAATACCCTTCATTAATTTGGGTAAATTCCTTAACTGAACAGGCTGGCTTCAAATAGGCATATCTACCTCATCCATACTTTAAATTTATAAAACTCACTGGAGTTGGAAAGAGGACTCAAATATCTTTCATTTGATATCTTATGGACCACCTAACTCATCATGTACTGAAAGTTATGGTCATTTGAAGTTAACCCAAAACTCACAACTTAAGCATAACTTGCAAAATTTTCAATTTGGCTCTTTTCAATTTAGTTCTTTCTAAATTTAGCTCTTTCTAAGGCGGAATGTTACAATATCTCCCCCTTGGGAACATTCATCCTCGAATGATATCACTCTAAGTAAAATAAAGGTGGTAACATCTAACACATAGCTCAAACACACAACATGCAAATAATCACAACATAGCATATCAATTTAAAGAGTGTTTTACAAAAATCATTACCTTGGTCTGGAATTTCTCCAGAAGAAAATATAAGTAGGTATATCTTCTCCATATCCTCCTCAACCTCCCAAGTAGCATCCTTAACGAACTGGTTCCCCCAAAAGAGCTTGACTGATGCAACCTCTTTGGTTCTTAACTTGTGAACCAGACAATCAAGTATCTCAATGGATATTTCCACATAAGATAGGATATCATTAATACCAATATCTTTCACATGTATGATATATGAAGGATCACCCATTCAATTCTTCAAAATTAAAATGTGGAATACCGGATAGACGGCTGCTAACTCTTGCGGTAGTTCCAACTCATAGGCTACATTGCCAATCCTTTTGGATACCCTCTATGGACCAATATATCGGGGACTAAGCTACCCCTTCTTGCCAAACCTCATAACACCCTTCATTGGTGAAACCTTTAAATAAACCCAATCATCCACCTCAAACTCCAAGTTTCTTCTCCTAACATCAGTATAGGATTTATGACGACTTTGCGTTGTTTTCAACCTTTCTTGAATGATCTTCACTTTCTCCATAGCTTGGTGAACCAAGTCTGGTCCTATCAACCCAGCTTCACCAACTTCAAACCATCCAATAGGAGATCTACATCTTCTCCCATAAACAGCCTCATAAAGAGCCATCTGGATAATAGAGTGATAACTGTTATTGTAAGTAAACTCAATGAGAGGTAAGTGATAAACCCAATTACCCTTGAAATTGATCACACACACCCTCAACATATCCTCTAAATTCTGAATTGTGCGCTTTCCATGACCATTAATCTTAGGATGGAAAACAGTACTCAAATTTACCTCCGAACCCAAACCCTTCTGGAAAGATTTCCAAAATTGTGCAATGAATTACGCACCTCTATTCGAAATGATAGACACCAAAACTCCATGAAGTTTGACTACCTCTTGAATATATAGTTTGGAATAATCTTCTACTGAAAATGTAGTCTTTACCGATAAGAAATAGGATGATTTAGTTATCCGATCTACAATCACCCAAATCGAATCATGTTGCATGCAAGACCGTGGAAAACCAGTAGTAAAATCCATATTGATCATCTCCCACTTCCATTCCGGAATATCTATGTTCTGAGCCACACCACTAGGCCTCTGGTGCTCTACCTTGACTTGTTGACATTTTTGGCACTTAGCAATGTTCTCTGCAATACACCTCTTCATACTACTCCACTAATAGACTTCTCTCAATCACGGTACATCTTTGTAAAACCTGGATGGATAGAGTATCTGGAGCTATGAGCTTCCTCCATGATCCTCTCTTGGAATTCATCCACTTTTGGTACACATAATTTACCTTGATACCTCAATACACCATCTCCCCCTTGTTCAAAAGACACAATTTTTTGCTCATAAACATTTGCCTTCAATCCAAGAAAACATGATCTTGGTCTTGTTTTTCTTTCACTTCAGACACTAGTGATGATTCAGCCCCATTCATCACCACCACTCCACCTTTATTGGAATCCATTAACCAGACTCACAATCGTGCAAGTTTATTCACATCTCTTTCTGAATCCTTCTTTCCTTCCTCAACATGGGAAGTACTACCCATAGACAACCTACTCAAAGCATTAGAAACAACATTAGCCTTACCTGGGTGATAGAGAATATTCATGTCATAATCCTTGTGTAACTCCAACCACCTCCTCTATATGAGATTAAGCTATTTCTGATTGAATAAATACTAAAGACTTTTGTGATCGGTGAATACATGAACACCATAGAGATCGTGACGCCATATTTTCAAAGCAAACACTACAACAGCCAACTCTAGAATATGGGTTGGGTAATTTTTCTCATGAATCTTAAGGTGTCCTGAGGCATAAGTTATAACTTTGTCATTCTGCATCAAAACACAATCAAGTACAACTCTGGATGAAACACAATACACAACAAAGCCCGTGTACCCTCCGATAAGGTCAACACTAGGTAGTAGTCAACCGCGTTTTCAATTCCATAAAGTTTTTCTCACAAGCTTCACACCATTGAAACTTTGTTTTTTTCTGAGTCAACTTTGTCAACGGGAATGAAATAGATGAAAACCCCTCAACAAACCTTCTATAATAATCAGTCAATCCAAGAAACTCTTAATATCAATTGGAGATGTGGGTCTAGGCCAGTTCTGCACTGCCTCAATCTTCTAAGTGTTAACTCGAATCCCATCACCAGAAACAATGTGGCCTAAGAACACAACTGACTCAAGCCAAAATTCATACTTGGAAAATTTAGCATACAACTCTCTTTCCTTGAGAGTTTGGAGAACTACTCTGAGATTACTAGCATGATCCCCCTCATTCCTCGAATAAATTAGAATGTCATCAATAAACACGATAACAAACATGCCAAGATATAGTTTAAACACTCTATTCATAAGGTCTATGAACGCTCCCGGAGCATTAGTCAAACCAAAATACATAACTAGGAACTCATAATTACCATAACGGGTCCTGAAAGTTGCCTTTGGAATATCACTCTCTCTTACTCTTAACTGATGATAGCTCGATCTGAGGTCTATCTTAGAAAAGTAAGTGACACCCTGAAGTTGATCGAAAAGAGCATCAATTGTCGAAAGGGGGTACTTATTCTTTATAGTAGCCTTATTCAATTGGTGGTAATCAATACACATCCTAAGTGAACCATCTTTTTTCTTTGCAAATAAGACTAGAGCGCCCCAAGGTGAGACACTTGGTCAAATAAAACCTTTATCAAAAAGGTCTTTCAAATGCTCTTTTCTCTTTCAACTCAGCGGGAGCCATTCTATATGGCGGAATAGAAATAGGTCGAATATTAGGAAGAATATCTATACCAAAGTCTATCTCTCTCTCTCAATAGGGACTCCGGGAAGATCATGTGGAAAGACCTCTAGAAACTCACTCAGAACTGGAACTGACTGAATAGGTGGTGCATCAACACTAGATTCATTAACTCGGACTAAGTTATAGATGCACCCTTTGGAAACTAACTTTTTGGCCTTAAGGTACAAAATAAAATGACCCTTAGGCAATGCTAAACTACTCCTCCGCTCAATAACTGGCTCATTCGAAAACTAAAACTTTACAACTCGAGTTTTACAATCAACTGAGGCATAACAAGTATGAAGCCAGTCCATATCTAGAATAACATCAAAGTCCACCATATCTAACTCGACTAAGTCAAACATGGTGTCCTTGTGATTGACGGAAATGGTATAATCACGATAAACTCTCTCAGCTAGGATATAATCACCAACAGGTGTGCAAACACTGAAGGGCTCAAGAAGTTGTTCGAGAATAATATCAAACCTCATAGCAACTTAAGAGGTCACAAAACATAGACTCACGCCTAGATCAAGTAAAGCATAAGCATCAAAAGTAAAGACTTTGATCATACTAGTGACAACATCTGCTGAATTCTCTTGCTCTTGATGACTGGTGATAGCATACAAATGGTGTGCTCCTCCGTCTGTCCCTAAAGTAGCTCATCGAGGTGCAGCTATGTCTGGCAGAGCCACTGCAGAAGATTGGGATTTATTACCCCCATTACCACTGCTTTGCCTGTTGTAGGGAACTCTCTCATGAAGTGACCTATCTGACCACACTTGAAGCAACCAGCAGAGCCATCACGACACGCTTCTTGGTGGTTCCTACAGCACTTAGCACATGCAAGAGTCCAGTTGGCCCCTTGTGCCACACTACCCTAAGATTGAGTAGGTCTAGCTCTGAAGTTATGTGAATTCTGATTCCTAAACTCATCTCTATTCTTTGGTGCAGGTGCACTAGAAAATGATGGAGCAGCTCCATTTGGTTTTTGTTGAAAAGATAACCGGTTTGCATTGCTCTTCTGCTTCCCGGACTCATTTCCTGTTGTCTTGACCTTCTTGTTCTGGAACTCTTCTCTATCTCTCAGCTTATCCTCCTCAACCTGTTGCACATGGATCATAATCCTTGTTATGTTCATGTCTCATATCATCATATTTGTCTTGCCCTCCTCACTTGACAAGAGAGACAACCCAAATACAAACAAACTCATTATGCTTTTTATATCAGCAACCATCTTCGGAGCATAACGGGACAGTTGAGTGAACTTGAGGTTGTACTCATGCACACTCATCAATTCCTACTTAAGAGTGAGAAATTCTCTTGCCTTGGCCTCTCTCAGCTCACGGGGGGAAAAACTCCCCATGAAGGCACCTTCCAAACACTTCCCAGCTCACATTTGGTGCTCCTTCGGCTCTACTCTTCTTCCATTGGTCATACCAGATCCTAGCAACACCCTTGAGTTGGTATACATCTAGTTCCACACGCTCAGCATCAACAACATTCATTACCTTAAACACTTTCTACAACTCTTCCACAAGGTTTTATGTATCTTGATTGACACTCAAACCGGTAAAGTTTGGAGGATTCATCCTCAAGAACTAACGAATCCTCAAGGTATCAGTCACATCCTGTCGATTCCCTCTTTGTTTCCCAACTTGGTTGGTCACAACTTGACTTAACATCCGAATAGCATCCCGAAACTCAGCGTTAGTGACCTCATCTTGGGGTGTACTTCTGGTGCATTGGGGACCCCTTGATCCTGGGGATCAACATTCCTCCTAGCAGGATGACCTCGAATAGATCTTCGTGGAGGCATGATGTGAAAGATACACGCAAGCACGAATTAGAAAGAAACTTGTAAGGAGTTGAACTCTATCGGACAAAAAGAGTATGAAAGAAGTGAGATAGTTCATAAATGTCGCAACCTCCTAATTATAGATGTTCCACGCTTCACACTGATAACTATGAGTCCACATACACACTACATAGACACCCTAGGACTCTTGAACTCTGTGCTCTGATACCAAGTTTATCAAGCCCCAGGCCTACACCCTAGACATAACTGGCACTTGAGAACTATTGTTGGCCCCACCGAACCTTTGGCCTGGCTCAATTCTCAGCGAAAGACTTACTCAACATTAGATGAATTCAAAAGTAAAGCTTTAACTCAAATGTCTCAAAATAATAACCTCATAAATGTATAAGAATATTAAACTGGCGAAAACAAGGCAACTCAAGTCTCAAATATTAACAATGAAAATGAAAAAGACTCCTAAAAAAACTATTGTCTATCTATGAAGTCTTTAATGACTATGATGGACGTTGGGACAAAACCAACGACATCCTAACAAAACTGAAAAGTAAATGGAATCCTTCGAAAGCAAAGAGGCTCACAAAAGCTAACTCGAACTGCAAGTAATATCGACGAAGCACATGTTGATGACCGTGGTCTCCTGTATCTACATCATGAAACAATGCAAGTCAAATGGAATCAGTACATTGACTGTACGAGCATGTAAGGGAAACATTGAATATAACATAAAAACTTGAACTTTGAAAGGATAAAACATACTCACCTCATCTTCCTTCAACTCAACCTCAACTCGCGGATACTCAACTTAATACAGTATATATAATAACAATAATAAAGATGCAATTTATAGAAAGAGTTTAAAACAGTAGATAACAACTCAATGTATTTAAAAATATAATAATATCTCTTATTTGGGAGATTCTCTAATCGACCACCATCACTATGAGTTATGCGATGATACAGAGTCTTGTCCACGCTGCCAGAATTGTCCTATACCTTTCTAGAGTATAAGACATCCTCAACTAAGTGGATCCACTAAGCTACGCTTACAAAACAATAAAGAATCATCTAAAAATTATGACCCCTTCTACCTACGTTGGCTACATGGTTTATGAGGACTTTGAGTTGTTTGAACTCATCCCCATATCGGTGCTCAATACTACTCCCAATAATATACTCAGCTCATATGTTTAAAAACATTTCCTCAACCTCAAACTTTGAGATTATTACTCAAAAGGTTTCTATTAAAAGAGATAGTACTCAAAACTCCTCATGAACTCTTTTGGAAATCAATATTTTCTCTCATTTTAAATGTGAAAACATTTACTCTTGGGAATACTTAGTTCCCATATATTCATTTTGAAAAATGAAACCTAACTCTCCTCATCCTCATGATCAAGTACTCAAGTCTTAAAACAAGTTTTAAAACTATGCAAGAGACTTCTCAATTGACTCAAAAGAACTCCCTCAAACTCGACTCTTAACTCTGTCTTGAATTTGAATTATGAATTCAAGAGTTATGGATTGGATACATGAATTTCTCAATGATTATATGTAGTTTGGATAGTCATAATCAATAGGAGAGAATGGATATATTTTAGAAGCACTTAGACGGAACAAACGTCTGAAAACGGACTGGGGCAGGCTAACCTGGCGCAGGGTGCCAACCCTAAACTTCAGAAATCCAATTCTGTGCAATGCAGGCACGCCACTCTAGACCTTCTAGTGGATCTGTGACACACCGCGCCAGCCCCTACCCAGAACTTCTTGATGAATATTTCTTCTCAATTCTTGGCCCTATTACGCCTAGAATCAAATGTTTTCTTCCTAACTCTCTTAGGTTCGTATACCCAACATAAGCAAACAAAAATATACTCAAAAACAACCCTTCAACTCATAACAATCACCTCAAGAACTCATCAAAATCTCAATAATCATGATTCAAGAACGAAACTTCAAGAAACTAATCAAGAACCTCAATACACGGATTATCATGGACGAAAATAACTCAAGAAACTCATGATTGGGATGAGGGTGAACGAACCCATCACTATGAAAGCTTACATACCTTAATTTGGCGAAACAAACCCTCGATTCACAAGAAATCTTGCCGAACGCTTAAACTCTTCCTTGTTTCCTCCTCTTGGAGTCCTCTCAAAACCCTAAGCGTATTTAGAATTGTGAAAACTGACCCATATCTGTTTACACCCCTAAAATATTACTAAATTTTTTTAAAGGTGCAGGGGTGAGGAAAAGACCAAAATACCCCTCATTAATTTGGGTAAATTTCCTTAACTGGACAGGATGACTTCCCTCATCCGAACTTGAAATTTAGCAAACTCTGTGGAGTTAGAAAGAGGACTCAAATATCTTTCATTTGATATCTTATAGGCCACCTAAAATCATAATGTACTAAAAGTTATGGTATTTTGAAGTTAACCCAAAACTCACAACTTAAGCATAACTTGCAAAATTCTCAAATTTGGCTCTTTCCAATTTAGTTCTTTCTAAATTTAGCTCTTTATAAGGTGGAATGTTACACTTGTACTCACTACTTATCGTTCTGGGTACATGTCGGCTTACCTACTTGTGGATTTTATTAGGTGTCATCATGACTCGGAAAGTCGGGTCGTGATAGGTTTAATCCAAGTCTCTAATTCACTATTCATCTTGGTCTTTAAGTAGAAAGGTATGTGGTTATTAACTCATGGAGGACCATGGAGTCCATTCCTCCATGGAGTTCTTAAGGTTTTCAATTTCTCAATTCAATTTCAATTGATCCAATTAAGGTTGAAATTCAATCTTTATGGGCTTCATTAAATTATGATTTATTAGTGGTTAGTAAGTCTTTAATACATGATATTTAGTTGAAAATATATTGACCCATGCCTGATTCCTTATGTCCAACTATGAATCAATGATGGACCTAGGAACCATGAACTATGAATTTTGAAGACCTATGTATGTCATATGAAAATTATGTTTATGATGATAGGGTGATTTTGATGAAAGTATCTATGTTATTGTTAAAGGTTTTCTCACATACTAATATAATCATGATTGTGAAAGGTATTTCTCACATATAGATTCACATTAGTGAAAAGTTTTCTCACTTATGCTTGAATTGTGTTTTAAGGAGCTATTCTATGTTTTGATCTTAATGTGGATTGGTATTGATCATTTCCTTTCCTGTGTTATATTGATATTTGACTTTTATATATTCCGTTGGGATTTAGCCTAGGCACGGAGAGGACTTTAAGGTGGAGGCTTGAATATGGTAGTCTCTAGTAGAAACCTCAAGTCCCTAACTACGTGCCCCGATAGGATATGCTTAAATGAGATAGCTAGTGGGTCCACTTTAGCAAAAGATGATATGTATGGATTATACCTTGCCAAGTAGAATCCTTTTGTTTCTATATCACGGACCGAATTCCATGATGTAGCTCTCATGGACTTATTGTTGGTAAAAACTTATATCCCACAAAAATGACTATGTTTCTTCAAAGCTTTTCTTATGTCTGTTAATTAAATGTGTTGGACCATATTTCATGATTTATATGTCATTACCTCTTTAATATTTTAAATGTTCAACTATTGGTCATTCCTTACATGTTTGAAGTCATTCATGCTACTATGTCTATTTTATGCATAATGCCTCATGCTTAGTACATTTCATGTACTAATGCATACGTGTGCCTACATTGTCTCACTAATGTAGGGACTGACGCTCCTACCCTCACTCCTAGAGCTAGTTGAGTATTCTGGATTTAAGAGATTGGTGAGTCATCATGTTCCAAGGACCGAGACACTTTTACTTTCTTTATGTCTTTCTAGTTTTTGGATGATGTATGTGGTGTATGAGTTACGTCCCAACCACTTCTTATGATGTTTAGATGGATTAATTAGACTTATATTAGATTTCTACTATGTCAAACTCTTTTGAAATATGAAATTCTACTTCTGAAATATTTAATTCATTTATCTTGTATGATGTATGCTAAGTGGATTGTGTAGGCCTCTTGGGGTTCTACATGCCATGTTTGACCTAGGGTATACTTTGGGTCATGACACAGATGTAATTAATCTTTGCATGTAGACTACACACCCGTTCGTGCATTTCTATATGTTACAAACATTTCTCATTCATGTGGGAATTGTTAGGTATTAGTAAGAATAAATGAGAAATGAAAGGAATATGAAGTTTTCCCCTATGATTTAGTGAAAAGCGTTTCTTTCTCGTTGATGTTGGAAATAATAGTTCAAGTGTTCAAATAATGAAACATTTCTACGTGTTGCTAAAAGGGTTGGAAAGAAGGACTTGTTAATAATTTTCATTTTATGGACTCACATATTAATATATTTGTTCATAGATATGATATTGTCATTTAAAGGAGCTCAATTTATGTTAGCACCCTTTTAATCTACCAATGGTTTACACATGGAAGATTTAAGGAAATTAGAAAGTAGATTAATTTAGCTTATAATTTTTTTATTTTTTATTTTTGTATAGCAGTGTTTGCAATAGATTATTACAGCTTATTTTTCTTATTTCTATGTAGTAGTTGTTGTAGTAAGGAGGTTATTCCTCCACTTTCTCATTTTAGTTGTAGTGGGAAGTTACTTCCTTGTGTTTTAGATGGGTGGTTAATCCACTAGTGTTGTATTTAGTGTTATTTTTATTCAGTGAAATGATAACCAGAAAATTAGTTAAGTTTTTGAGTACTTCAAACTCAAGAGATTACAGATTCTCTCTGAACGAACCAATACCATGGGTAGAAAAAATAAAACTTCAGATGTGAACACTTCTTTCGACACCAACAAACTCATGAGGAAGAAAAGGTTGGACTTGCTTCTTTTCATTTGGATGGTAATGCACAACTTTGGTTTCTTCAATTAGAGACAGATCTGCCTCAACTGTTTTGGGATGACTTCAAACGTCATTGTAACCTTCATTTTGGGCCACCAATCAGAAGTCAAAAATTGGGACAATTGGCTAAGTTACGCCAGATCGGGTCTGTGGCAGATTACCAAGAAACATTTGAGCAGTTAATTTCTCAGGCTAGTACACTTACGCAGTCACAAAAAATTGAACTTTATATTAGCGGTCTTACTGATTATATAGCGATTGAGGTTGAGTTGCATGATCCTCCAGATTTGGCTACGGCGATGAGTTTATCCCGACTTTATGAACGCAAGGAACATCCCATTTGTTCGCAATTGTTAGATGCTTGCAAATCAAAGACAACAGATTTCGCAACTCAACAACATGTCAAATTTGTGAAAAAGTTGTCGAAAAGGCGACTTAAGGGACTTTGTTTCAACTGTGATGAACCATTCACTCGAGGTCATCAGTGCAAGAAGTTATTTTGGATTGACTCTATACACGATGAGAGAGAATTTTTTGGAAACGGGGGAAATACTAATATTTTCCGCACTTAGCACTTGAGGGCAAGCGTGATTTGAAAAGGGGGAGTAATGTTAGCACCCTTTTCGTCTACACAAAAGATTTAAGAAAATTAGAAAGTAGATTACTTTAGTTTATAATTTATTTATTTTTATATTTTTTGTATAGCAGTGTTTGCAGTAGATTATTACAGCTTATTTTTCTTATTTCTATGTAGTAGTAGTTGTTGTAGTAAGGAGGTTATTCCTCCACTTTCTCATTTCAGTTGTAGTGGGAAGTTACTTCCTTGTGTTTTAGATGGGTGGTTAATCCACTAGTGTTGTATTTAGTGTTATTTGCATTCAGTGAAATGATAAGGAGAAAATTAGTCAAGTTTTTGAGTACTTCAAACTCAAAAGATTGCAGGTTTTCTCTTAATGAACTAGCACCATAGGTTGAAAAAAGAAAACTTCAAATTTTATCTTGTAGTGTCCCATAACTAGATCCATAACAGGGGACCATAACAATTTATGATCTAATAGAGTATTAAAATACTTGGGCCTAAATTTAAATATCTATTAATATGAGGGTTAATGCAATAAACCCTTTATCTTTTTTCTTATGTCTAATGGAGACTTATTGAGAATGTACTTTCTTCAAAAGGTTCCTTTAAGGAGAAGGCACTTCAAAATCCTTAAGAGGATTTTTTCCGTAAACAAGAAGACATGATTATTTTCTCTTTCTCTTCATCTCAAAAAAAGAACTTTAGAAAGCAATCAAGTTATTGCAATGGAACAAGGTTAGTGTTCTTATAAGAATTGAAATCTCTGTCTAATGATTTACTTGTGATGTTGGGCAGATTCTATAAAGAATTCCAATAAGACTTCCTCGCGTTGTCGTCGCCTGGTCGGCTTGACTTTGGCTTTCAAAATTGATCGATCGACAAATTATTTTTTTTTATTTAACTATTTAATTAATTATTAATTATTAAATTAGTCAACCCGAAGAGGATCTACGTGACTCATTTCCGAACTAGATCCATGTGACCTTGTTCAATTTATTTCCCAAATGTTGTTTACAAATAGAGAAGTAATGGTCCATTGGTATCATTAGAAAAGTGTGATTATTTAATTAATCATCACAAGAGTAAAATGCATAAAATGAGTATTATCTTATCATTCAAATTTCTATTCCCTGAATTGTTGCATGTTTGCCAACTCATGCCTTAATTAAGTGCATGTTCTCAAATTCTACATACTTAAGGTAATAGTTTCGCATAACTGAAACACAAAACGAGAAATCACAATAGAAACGCAAAAATGCATAGAATTAGAAGTGAAAGTTTCAGCTTACTCAATTTTGTTGGAGGATAAGAGTTTGAACGTCAGAATGTTCTTGTGCCAATTTCTCAATATTTCTGTAGATTTTCAAATGGGTAAATATATATTTTGTTGAAGCTTTATAGGTCGCCATAGAAGATATATTTATTGTTGCAACTTATATTGTCACCACTAATTAATGCAACTAAATGTATTATTTCTTGTAGTGTTAATTTAATAGATCATTTATCTTTTTCCTTATGTCTGATGGAGACTTATTGAAAAGGTACCTTTCTTGAAACGGTTCCTTTTGGGAAACGACTTTTCAAAATCCTCAAAAGAATTTGTCCCATAAACCATAAGACATAATGTTTTTCTCTTACTCTCCATCTCAGAAAAAGAACACTATAAAGCAATCTTCAAGGTTTCAGAAGATCAAGTTATTACAACAGAACAAGGTTAGTGTTCTTATAATTCTTATAAATTGAAATCTTTTTCTAATTATTTACTTGTGATCTTGGGTGGATTCTGTAAAGAATTCTAACAGGACTCCCTTGCACAGTCATCGCTCGCTTGGTTCGGCTTTGGCTTTGAAAAATGATCGATCGAGAGATTATGTTTAGATAAACTATTTTTTGGTAATTTAACTATTTAATTATTAAATTAACCATCCCAAATAGAATATGTGTGACTCAAATCTGAATTGAATTTGCGCAACCTGGTTCAATTTATTTCCCAAATTTTATTCAAAATTTCCTTCATTTCTTAAGTGACTATTCTGAAAGGTTGCAAACTTTCAGAAACATTATATGTATCTTAGAAATAATTTAGTAACAATTTTAAACCTTAAAACAACAATCAAATTTTTCTAGGATTAAGTAGAACGAATATCCTTATATATATACTCCCTCTGTCTCATTGTATGTGACACGTTGCAGATTTTGAGATTCAAAAAAGTCTATCTTTGACCGTAAATTTTTCATAGATATTTTAAACATTTTGAATTATCAATTATTTTGACTTATAGTACTTTTTACGTAGTTTAAAAATATATAAATTTTATTTCAAAAAAATAGAAGATTCCAAGCACAAATTTCTGGTCAAACTTAAACTGTTTGACTCTCGAAAAACGAAAAGTGAGCATATAACATAAAACATATCAAAGGCATGACTTATTAGTGCATGATATAGTTTATTTTGATGTCAAAACAATTAAACAAGCAAAAGTTGACTAGCTTTGCTCAAGCTAAAATGGGTGCATGTCACCAAGGATTGCAAATGCAGACTGATGAGGTGGGGCTTGCCCTTCAAAGAATCTCTCTGAGATGTCTAAATCAAAGAAGGGAATGGAAAATCCACTGATCATGTGCATAGCGAAAGCTTCATTTGCTGATGATGGCGATGTGATACTATGATTGACATGGTTATTTTCCAAGTTCATGTTATTGCATTCCAAGGAATATTGAAGTGTATTAATGTTCATGTTGTGCAAAGGCACTTCACCTTGAAAGCTAGCCATTTGGTTCTCCATAATTTTAATCTCCTCTATGAGGCTAGCTACCTGCAAGAAAAAGATAAGTTTTCTGAATTTCATAACGAATCATCACGAAGATCTCAATAAAAATAAACCTGGTGGTGGAGTGCAAAAATGTGACCAACACATCAATAAATTGGATCATGCATCCTAGCCAAGGCTTCATATGACATGGTTAGAGCAGCATCATTACGACAGTGCAATGGGAGGTGCAACAGTAGCTTGGAGACGTTGCTTGCTCCGAATACCTTATGAACTTCTGAGAAATCCTTAGATGCCTCCTCATAACTGAAGTAAGGCGCAAAAATGCATTCGGTGGAACACTTTCTTCTCAAAAATTTGCATGCACTGCATGAAGAACCAACAGGTCCTGTCATAATTATTTCTTTTTTACTTTTATTCTCTTGTCTATATATTTGCCTCTCTTCCTCTGATATGCATATCCAACTCCTCTTTTATAATAATTACCTTCTAATAGTCTTAGGTGTTTTATTTTATTTTTTTTTAGTAATGATTGAAGGGACATTCTACACTTTTTGATTAAAAGTTAAAATAATAAATAAATTAGGTCTCCATCGTGCCTAACAATGTTATTCACAAATTGGGTAAGCTTTCCTTGTTGGTGTCTTTTTAATTTTAGCTTTATTTCTAGTATAAAAATACTGTGACATTTGTTTCTATATTTTTTTTCTCTAAAATGAATTCCCTATTAATAAGGGTAAAGTAATTAGGGCCAGCTCGAATATAATACCACTTAAGCAATCAGTTGGGGGTCTTAATTTGTTTTATGGGAAGATATGTATATATATAGTTTAGAGCTATCAATATGGGCTGGCCCGCCCCATCCGGGCCAACCCATACAGGCTTTGAAATTTGACAGGTCAGGCCGGGCTTGCCCATTTTTTTGTGGGTCAGAAAATGGTAGGCACAGCCCACAAGTATGTGGGCTACGGGCTTTTTCGGGCCAACCCTCTTTTTTTAAAAGTATATTTTTTATAATTTTTTAAATTAAATTATAATTTAAAAATATTATCATAAATATCGACAAGACAATATTACATGGTGTTAGTGTTACTATTTGTTAATCAAATACACAAATAAAATTATCTTTATAATATTTATTAAGTTTGATTTCAAGTAAAAGCATAAATAGCTAAATAGAAATATTAACCTAATTGTTTTTCAATGATCATAATAAAATACAAAAACTATGACAATATTCCATAGGCTATGACCTATGTAGTGATGCCCTAGAAATTTTAGGGAATTTTTATTTTATGTAGTACATATTTTATAAATATAATTTGTATTTAAATTGTAATATTTCAAACTTTAAACAGATACTAAGTTTAGACTCTTGTTATTTTTAAGAGCAACTTTCACATATAGTAAACATAAAAGTCATATTTGTATGTTATAGCTATAGTTTACATAATTGCGCTCCATAGCAAACATAAATATGTATATTTCGCTATCATATACAAAATAAAGCAATTGTATAATCTGTTTCAGTATACATATACAAAAGATCAATTGTATAATATGTGTTTGTATAAAACGAGAAAGACAGAAAGACAAAAGAAAACTGGGCAGGGGAAGATCGTATTTGTATAAAAACACAATGTATACATTTGTCTTTGTATAAAGTGAGAAAGGCGAGTGAGAGTGGGAAGCGAGATCTAGGAGAGGGGAGGGAGGGGAACGAAAATATATGTATATATACAATTTTCTCTTGCTTTATACAAACACAAATGCATTTTATACATTTGTGTTTGTATAAAAGCGAGAGAGGTGAGGGAGACTGCCCAGCAAGAATGAGAGTGGCGAGCAAGATTCACTAGGAGAGAAGGCAAATTAGCAACAGTTTTCTATGGGGTACAATTAAATCAAACTATGGTTATAGCATTTAATTTGAATTAATAGTTTGATATTATATAAAATTTTCCCTATTTTTAATACTCTATTTTATTTTTATTTTTATTTGGCCCATAGACCAGCCCTATCCATATTTGTCAAGCCCCACAACTCGACAGGCTTATTCAGGCCGGGCTAAAAAGTCCTTTTCTTAAATGGGCTTCAAAAATCGTAGTCCAGCCCTATCAATTCACGGGTTAGGCCAGGCAGGCCCAACGGGCCTAGCCCATAATGATGACTCTAATATAGTTAAAAGAATTTCATGTATTGATAAATTTGAAAATAATTTTTTGGGTAGAAAATATTAGAGTATAGCTTTTCACTTTATTTAATGTGAGGATTGTTATAATAATTGAGAATAGAATAGTGTTTAGTTAAATATAGCATCATCTCTTAAGTGGCTACTTAGTTTATTGTCCCATTTATATTCTGACGATTATGAGTGGCGTACACAAGATTTTTTATAAGTAGTGTTAATATTCAAAAATTAATAAATAATTGATAATACAACATTATATTTATATAAACTATCTAAATTGTAAATCAAGTAAATTACTAACTTTCCTCGGTGAGTTATCATATTTTGAAATGTATTCATAACAAATATTCTAGTGCAATTGGTTTATTTTAGCCTAATTTGACTATAAATAGGAGATTGAGGTTCGAATCCCTATAATATTAAAAGTTTTGTAACATCTCGCTAATTGAAAGAACTAGAAAGAGTTAGAATTGGAAATAGTCATTTAAGAAAAGAATGAAAAATCTGGAAATTTGATAAGTTATGTTAAGTTTGGGTTTCTTGGTCAACTTCAAACAACCATAACTCCTAGCTCAGGATGAGTTAGGGGTGCTTTCAGATACCATAGGAAATATCATAGAATTATATTTCCAACACCGCCGAGTTTGTGCGATTCCGAATTAGTATGAGTGAGATATGCCCATTGGAAGTTGGGTTGTTCAAATAAGGAAAGTGTAATCCGAATTTTTGAAGGGTAGTTTGGTCTTTTCCTTACCAAATTACTTTTTTTTCCTTACCAAATTACTTTTTTTCTTTTAAGGAGTTTAATTAGGGTCTAAACTGAACTTGGTCAATTTACGCTTTCGAAAACTAAGTTAGGGTTTTGAAAGAAGAGAAAATAAGAGGAGAAAAGAGGAGAAGGAGCAAGAATCGTCAAGTTCTTCAAGAATCGCTTGTGGATTTCGTCAAGGGGTGATCCCTACGAGGTATGTGAGACTCTCATAACGTTGGGTTCATTTTATTTCAGCGTGAATTCGTCCACAATGGGTTGAAAGTTTGATGTTCTTGATATGTGTTTATGAATTTGTTTTCGTTTTTGAATTGGGCTGAGATTGAGAAGTTTTTGACCTTATTGCGTCGAATTATGGAGTTGTTTTGAGTCAGGTTCTTAGGTACAATTACTGGGTATCTGAATCTAAAGAGAATTTGGGAAAAAGAACCGAGTTTAGACAAATTGGGGCTGGAAAACGAAGAAGGAAAAAGTCTGGTGAATCTGGGTACCAGGTCCGCGTGGCGAACATGTTCCTCGGGATGGGAAATTCTCTTCGCGCCGCGGAGCGGTAACGGACCGTTCTGCCTCAAAAATTATTTTTGCGACCAAATATTTAAATACATCTCCGCGTCGCGGACTAGTTCCCAGACAGTGATTTCTTGATCTTTTCTCATGTTTAACTATCTAAAAAGACTCCTAAACATCATGAGATCCTTCCTACCACAAATCACAATCCTTGAATCCATAAATTGAAATTCAAGGAAAGTTAAGAGTCAAGTCTAGAAGTTAAGAGTCAAATCAAGAGAAGTTCATAAAGTATTTCCAAATTCTTTCACAAACGTTTTAACTTTATTTTAAGACTTAAGCTTTGAGTTCAGGAAAGAGTAAGAATAAAGTTCATTTCTTCAAAGATTATACGGAACCAAGTATTCCCAAGAGTTAAAAATGTTTTCACGTTTGATCAAGAAGGGAAACACCGATTTCTAAGAGAAATTTTAAGCTAACTTTTGAGTAATCATCTCAAACCAAAGAAAGAAGTATTGTTTTAAAAACATATGAGCTAAGTATATTTTGGGAGTAGTATTAAGCACCGATATGGGAATGCGAGTTCATAATAACTCAAGTATCTATAAATCATGTAGCCATCCTAGGTAGTAAATGATCATACTTTTTAGATGATTCCTTAAGTGCTTTTTAGCATAGACTAGTGGATCCACTTAGTTAAGGTGTTATAGGATAGTTCTGGCAGCATGGGCAAAACGTTGTATTACCACTTAGGCTCATAGTGGTGGTTGTCGGTTAGAGAAACTCCCACAGTATTACATTATTTTATTATATGAGTAAGTTGATTTGTTATTGCATTTCTTTAACAAACTGAGTTGCTTTCTACTATTTTAAAAGCTTTCTATATATTGCATGTATATTGTTGCTTTATATTGAGTTAAGTTATTCATGAGTTGAGTAAAGCCAAGGTAAGTGTCTCTTTCAGATTCCTTTCAAACTTATGTTATGTTTAGTATTCCCCTCGCATACTCGTACATTCAATGTAATGATGTCATTTGTCCTGCATCTTTTAATGATGCAGACACAGGTAACCATGATCAGCATCTAACGCCTCGTTGATCCAGTTGAGCACTCAAAGTTAGTTGGTGAGCCTCCTTACTTTCCGGAGTACTCCTTTTTACATTGCTTTCTAGCATTTCAGTTTTTAGGATGATCAGGGGTCTTGTCCCGGCATCCCTCTTTATTTTAGAGGCTTCATAGATGAGTAGTTATAGTCCTTTAGTCTTGTATTTCAGAAGTTTTGCTATGAGACTTGAGTAGCCATTTTGGCTAGTTTGAATGCTTCCTTAAAGACATTCTAAGTTTAATTCATAAGTTTCTTGGTTGAGATTATTTCTTATGTTTAAGTCTTCCGCTGAGTAAATAAGTCAGGCCAAGGGTTCACTTGGGGCAGCAATGGTTCTAAAGGCCAGTCCCGCCTAGGGTGTAGGCTCGGGGCGTGACAAACTTGGTATCAGAGCACAGAGTTCAAGAGTCATAGGGAGCCTATGAAGCTGTGTTTGTAGAGTCCTAGTTATCGGTGTGAAGTGATATACCGTGAGTTTACGGTATTTCTAATACATTTAACTTACAAGTTGTGTTTGTCTAGGGCCTTTTTGTATTGGTTTTTATGTGTTTTTATCATATTTTGCAGGAAAGATGTTCAGGCGCGGAAGTATAGAGACAGCTGAAAGAAATGCAGAAAAAGGGCATTCACGGAGGTGATCTACGTACCGTAGGTCCATTGACGGTCCGTATGTGATGACCGTAGATCAGCAGGCAAGGTATGGAAGACAAATCAGGTAAATCTGACAAAGTGTGGAACCACGGTGGCCATTTACGGTCCGTATATTGATCTATGGACCGTACTGTTTATCCGTAGATTGATACTGCGAGGGTTCCAGTACCTTATTTTTGAAGATTCTAAGTGTGGAGCTACGGAGGGGATTGACGGACCATAGATCGATCTACGGTCCGTACTGCAAGTCCGTCGTTTGCTTCAGAGAAACTGATTTTTGGAAGCTGAAATATTTTCCAAGTCCTGGCAGACAGAAGGGACTTACGCACCGTAGATCCATTGACGGTCCGTAAGTCAGTCTCGTGGAATGAAGAAGCGTGCTTGAAGAAACTTTCCTTAATTTGTTTCCCTTTTAATTTAGGATTTGTTTTCTATAAATAGGACATGTAAACCTCATTTTTAGGGGTTAGACATTATTATTCTGGTTTTACTTGGTGACTTGGGAGATTAATTTGCAACCCTAGCAATTATTAATTTCCTAAGTTCGTTTTGAAGATTTTGGCTTTGCAATTCAAGTTGAATTTCTGGTTTATTATTCTCTTTACGTAAGTTCATAATTTCTTCATCTAACACTATGAATTGTGTTCTTGCTATTATGGGTAACTAAACTTCACAACTAGTGTTGTGGGATCCATGAGTGATTAACGAAGGATGAATAGTAAATAAGCAATTCTTGTATAGTGTTTTGCATGCATTGATAATTCTTTCGTTCAAAAGTCTTTTTAACGAGTGCACGCGTTGGAACTCGCCTTGTTGCTACTTGCCGGACAAAAGGAGGTAATCAACAAGAAAAGAATTATCAACATAGATTTAGTGTGATACTATTTAATTGGCTAGTGTCAATTGGTACGAAGTAATAAGTTAGCCAAACATCGATTATGATGTCTAATATAAGGTAAGGGTAAGGGTTAGTAAATTATACACACGTAGCCCGACCAAGGTGCGGGGTGAAATTCTCTAGATGCCGGACCAAGGATTTAGAGATACCTAACTTACCACTTTGCATGTAATTCACTAGCAAAGGGTTGGTATTACTAGAATTACTGAGTTATGAGCTTATGGTGAACACGTATACCCTAGTTAATTTTCTTAGTGTGATAACAAAAAAAAAATTTGACTGTTGTTTATTGATTACTTACTGAATTCTTACAATTTGTTTCACAAATCTCCCCTTTTTTATTACTTGTTTCTGGAAGTACTTTGACTAATTGAATATAATTATTGGTTAAAGTAAAGTCTAAACCATTTTCCTCGTGGGATCGACCCCAACCTACAAGTTGGGTTCTTTACTTGATAACGATCGCTTATGCTTCTTTAGGGAGGTGTAATTTGAGCATATCAAAACTTTGGCGCCGCTACCGAGGAATTTGGCTATTAGATTTATTTTAACTATATTATTGAACGTTAGTCAAATATTTCCTAATTTTACTTTTTCGTTTTGTTTTTGTCTCTCTCAGATTTTGACTCTAGTGTATGCCAAGTACACAGAGCCAGGGCGAACCACTTACTCCATACGATCCAGAGTTAAACAGAACTTTGCGAAGAATGAACAATCAAGGACTTTCGGTTAATCCTATCGGAGTAAATCTTGGTGATGCGGTTGAGTTACAACAGCCAAGAGTAGTTGGTGAAGAAAACCGGGTCTAGCTGAAAATCGATTGGGAGATGTAGTGAGGGTGCATGGTCCGCCAGGCCCACGACAACATGACAACTATCAGGGAAACATCAATATAGCAGACTCTGATGGACCTATTGTCCTACCTTCTCTACCTCCAAGGCCAATATTTGTGGTGACTAGTAGCTTGATGCAGATGCTTACAGCAAGAGGCTTATTCTCAGTATCGCCATCGGAGGATCCACATGCTCACTTATCCAATCTAAGGGTGGTTTGCAAAAGTTGTGTAGGTAGACCAGACTTGGATATGGATGTCATTGGATTACGAGTGTTCCCTCTGTCACTGACAGGCGATGCTGCAGTATGGTTCACTGAGCTTCCGTATAACTCAATATTTACATGGGACCAACTGGCGGAGGTGTTCCGAGCAAAGTACTATCCAGTGTGCAAGAAGCTCAATCACAAAGATAGGGTCAACAATTTTGTGGCATTACCTGGAGAGTCTGTGAGTAGCTCGTAGGACAGATTCACTGCCTTCGTAAGAGGTGTCCCAAATCACCGTATTGATGATGAGTCACTGAAGGAATATTTCTATCGAGGACAGGATGATAACAATAAAGCAGTACTTGACATTATTGCCGAAGGTTCATATGGTGATTGTACATATGCACAGATTACTGAAAAACTAGAGAAGATCTCTCGAAACAATAAAGCATGGAGCACTAGGAGGTCAGATACTGGGAAAAATACATTTACCATTCAGAATACAAATAACAATTCTGCAGATGATATTCGTGAGGAGATGGCCCAGATGAGGACCGAGTTGGGGTTGGTATTGAAGCATGTGAGCAGAGGAGCAAAAAAGGTAAATGTTGTGAATTACTTAACTAGAACTCCACCACCAGTTGAAGAGTGTTACTATGAAGAGGATGCTTATACTGTGAATGATCAGACGGGGGGTTTCCGACCAAATGCCCAAGGATCCAACACGGAAAATTGGCGCTAAGGTCAAGGAAACCAAGGTCAGAACTATAGAAATTACAATCGAGAGGGTCACTATGTCTGGGATGGGAACTTCAATCGCGACAACAACTACAACAGGAACAACTATGGCAACAGAAATGATCAGGTTTGACCTTATGTTCCCCCTCAAAATCGGGAATCTGGTGCTAGGGAAACTGGAGGCAATATGGCGCGTATTGAAGATATGATGCAGAAGATGATGAGAAGGTTTGATGCAACTGATGAGAATGTGAAGGAGATGAGAAGCGACTTGTCTGGTATTGGACAAAAGGTTGATGCCCATGCAGTGTCAATAAAGCACCTAGAGCAGCAGATGACCCAATCGTCTACTACAGTGAACCCACGTCAACCTGGTACACTTCCTACCAACACCATTCAAAATCCAAAGAATGACGGTCATTGTATGGCAGTTACTACTCGAGGGGGTAAGCAAACCATAGATCCACCTAGGTCGTCTGTAGTGGAAGTTGAGATTAGAAAAGAAGATGATGTGATAGAGGTTAGAGAAGAGTCTGAGAATGTGACAGAGAAAGAAGCGAAGATATCTCAGAAAGTGGTTCCCATACCTAGACCTCCACCACATTTTCCACAAAGGTTAGTGAAGAAGACTGAAGATGGTAAATATCGCAGGTTTATTACGATGTTGAAGCAGCTTTCTATCAATGTTCCTTTGATAGAAGCCTTGGAGCAAATGCCTGGGTATGCGAAGTTTATGAAAGATATGGTGACAAAGAAAAGATCTGTGAGTTTTGAAGATGATGATAGATTGCAGCATTGTAGTGCTATTGCTACAAGTTCTCTTGTGCAGAAGAAGGAAGACCCGAGTGCTTTCACGATCCCATGTACTATAGGATTGTTACACTTTGCTAAGGTATTATGTGATCTTGGTGCTAGCATCAACCTCATGCCCTTGTCCATTTACAAGAAGTTAGGTCTAGGGGACCCAAAGCCCACTGCAATGCGGTTACTAATGGCCGATCGAACTGTGAAGAGTCCCATTGGTGTACTCCATGATGTGCTAGTGAAAGTGGAGTCGTTCATTTTTTCGGCAGATTTTGTGATTCTAGACTTTGAGGTTGATTTGAGGTTCCCATCATCCTTGGGAGACCATTTCTTGCCACAGGGCGTGCGTTGGTTGATATGGAAAAGGGACAGATGAAGTTCAGATTGAATAATGAAGAAGCACCTTTCAATATTTGTAGGTCCATGAAGCAGAGTGGTGAGCTACAAATAGTATCTGCTATAACTTACAGAGTGGAGAGTGGGACAGAAGTGCAAATTGAAGCGCGACTATGTGTTAAGGCACTAGCAGCAGTTATGATGAATTTTGACAGTGATGGCATTGAAGAGTATGATGAATTGATAGCCGCACTCGATAGGTGTGAATACCGGCCCAAACCAAAGAAGTATGAATTAGACATGAAGAATCGCGAGTCCCCACCCGCAAGACCATCTATTGTGGAGGCACCGAAATTGGAGCTTAAGGCTCTACCACAGCATTTGAGGTATGTATACTTGGGCAAAAATAATACTTTGCCGGTCATCATTGTGGCAGATTTGAATGCGGGACAAGTAGAGTGCTTGGTGACTGTGTTAAAAAGGTTCAAGCGAGCTATTGGGTGGACTATTGCGAATATTATTGGGATTCCTCCCGGTATTTGCTCTCACAAAATTCAACTCATGCCAGATCATAAGCCCAGTATTGAGCACCAGAGAAGATTAAATCCACCTATGCAAGAGGTAGTTAAAAAGGAGATCATCAAGTGGCTGGATGCGGGAGTTATTTATCCTATTGCAGATAGTAGTTTGGTATGTCCTGTGCAGTGTGTGCCTAAAAAAGGTGGTATGACTGTGGTTCCAAAAGAAAGAAATGAGCTTGTTCCAATGAGGCCTGTTACTGGATGGAGAGTTTGTATGGATTACCAGAAGTTGAATGCGTGGACAGAAAAGGACCATTTTCCTATGTCATTCATGGACCAAATGTTGGATAGACTTGCAGGAAAGGGTTGGTATTGTTTTCTTGATGGGTATTCGAGCTACAATCAAATTTCTATAGCTCCAGAAGACCAAGAGAAGACCACCTTCACCTGCCCATATGGGACTTTTGCTTTCAAACGGATGCCATTTGGGTTGTGCAATGCTCCAGCAACCTTCCAGCGGTGTATGATGTCGATATTTTCTGATATGGTGGAGGACACTATTGAAGTGTTCATGGATGATTTTTCAGTTGTAGGTGAT
>JAJOOH010010458.1:0-36150 GCA_029582605.1 Solanum gracilifrons | reverse complement strand
TTTTTTTTTTTTTTTTTTTTTTTTTTCATTCACTTCTTCCAAATCACTCACCCAGAAAAAAAAATCGAAGCTATTTTTATTATCATTTTTCATCACTTTATAGCATCCTTCAGGAACCTTGACAAGCTTGATTACTCATCTCTTTTTTCTTTCTTTTTTTTGATTTTTTTATTATGTTATTTCTTTATCTCCATGACATCAAATTTGTAATATTTTATTTACGGATTGTCGATGGTTAAATTCTTAGGTCTTCACCAAACAACAATAGAGATTGAAGATAAGATTTGATGGTTGATGTATGTTACTGACCCAAAATCAGTGAGAAGGTAGATTAATGGTGTTGATATTTTGAACTAACTTGAGATTGATAAAAATGAAAAAAAGTTGGATGATGACCCAAATCATATACCCAAAACTCATGTTTAGTTTGGTATATGAAATTCATGATTGAAAAAATATATTTTGTAGTCATAATTGTTTTAATTGACTAGATTTCTTCAATAATTAAAAAAAATTCAATAATAGAATGATTTTCTTATGATGAAAGGTATTTAATAAATCTATTTTTTTGTTTTGTTTCTCCTATCTTTCTTCTTTTGCCTTTTTTTTTGGTCTCTACTCTGTGATTTTTTTTTTTGGAATAGTGAGATAATTAACGACAATTTGATTTTTCCGACAATATGAGTAATAATTTTAAGATTATTTGATGATTTTAATGATGATTTGCAACGTTAGTTGTAGAAACTAGTGAAGCAAATTGTAAAAAAATATATTAGAAGATGAATAAAAAGATGTGGTTAGTATAGTGATGGTGGTTCAAGGTAGAGAAAATGGTGGTGGGTGAATGTTGAGTAATGACAAAGAGGAGGGAAAAAGAAAAAGAAACAAAAAACATAAAGAGAAAAGTAAAAAAAATAAAATCTTAACAAGAAGTCAAACTAAAAATATTATTATAATATTATTTATCAATTCTTTTGACTTCCACATGCCTCCAAGAGAGTGATGACACTCCAATGTGCCATGTCAGCATCTACGGGTATAATTATTCCTTTTTAAAATAGTCTAGGGGGGTGATAGGACTCCCGTGAAACATAAGTGTGTAGTTGGAAATTTGATAATAGGTTAAGGGGGCATTTAGCTATTTTCTCTTTAAAAAATATGGTACAAAATATTATTATAATATTATTTATCAATTCTTTTGACTTCCACATGCCTCCAAGAGAGTGACGACACTCCATGTGCCATGTCAACATCTACGAGTATAATTATTCCTTTTTAAAATAGTCTAGGAGGGTGATAGGACTCCCGTGAAACATAAGTGTGTAGTTGGAAATTTGATAATAGGTTAAGGGGGCATTTAGCTATTTTCTCTTTAAAAAATATGGTACAAAATAATTTTATATTAAACGATTATAAAAGGAAATAATATAAATTATATATGCTGAATGTTTTAGAAAGCATTTGTTTTATGAAATAAGAAAATAATAATATAATAATGAAAAGAGAAAAATATTCTTTTTTGGTGTAAAATTTGTTGCAGTGGATTGAAGTTGATTACATCAAAAATAGTGTTGACACCAAATTTGGTGTTTGGGTTGGAGATGCCCTTTTTAAAAGTTGACAGTTGAGGATTTTTAGAAATTATTATATATAGTAGTCGTTGCCAACTAATAAGTACCCTGCTTGGATCTTCTTCCTCACCAGCTATGGCTTCCAAGGTATCCATCATGTCAACATGGACTTAAAGCTGCTGGAGGGAATCAGCACCATCCAGATAATTGTAAAATTATTGAGTTGACACCATGGGACATTCTTGAGCTTCAAATTGAATACTTTCAAAATGGACTCCTCTATCCCATGCCTACATTTGAACAAGTAAGAGATGTATCAAAATCAACTAATACTACTTCCTTAATTGATCATCTTAGAGCTTCACTATCTCGAACTTTAGATTTCTTCCCTCCATTCTGTGGCCGTCTTGAGGCGACCACGGAACAGAGTGGAACCACTTCTTTCTTCGTTAATAGTAACAATGACGGTGTCCAATTCAACCATGCAATAGCTGATGGTGTTGCAATTCGCGACATATTGGAATCAGATTGTGTTCCTCATGTGGTTCACGAGTTTTTTCCATTGAATGGAGCTAAAAATAAAGAGGCTACGGCCCAGCCTTTTTTTGCTGTGCAAGTAACAGAGCTTGTGGATGGCATTTTCATTGGTTGCACAAACAATCATGCATTAATTGATGGAACATCCTTTTGGCATTTTTATAATTCTTGGGTTGAGATATCTCGCGGTTTTATGGTCATCTCAAAAATTCCTTATTTGAAACGTAAATTCCCTTTCAATATTGATCAATATTCCTCTAATCGTATTTCTATACCAAATGAAAGAATCAATGCAGGTGATAAATTCATTTCACCAGCACTACAAATGCTGCGAGAAAGGGTATTTCACTTTACCAAAGAAAATATCTCCAAGTTAAAAACAAAGGCCAATCTTGAAATGAACACCACCAAGATTTCTTCTCTTCAAGCTGTATTGGCTCACATTTGGCGATCCGTGATACGTTGTCGTCATATCCATGATCATAGCCACGAGACTACTACTTTTGAGGTATCCATTGACATGAGGAAAAGATTGAACCCTCCTTTACCTGAAGGGTTTTTTGGGAATGCAATTTGCCCTGCTACCACAACGATCAAAACGGGAGAACTGCTGGAGCACGGATTCGGATGGGCTGCTTTGCAAATTAATGAGTCGATTGCTTCCCATGACCATGAAAAGTTGAAGTGCATATACGAGAATTGGATGAAGGACCCTGAGGTACAAATATTGGGTGATTTGCCAAGCAATTACTTCATGCTGCATAACTCTCCGCGATTCGATTTTTATAAGTATGATTTTGGTTGGGGAAAGCCAATTGCACATAGAAGTGGTGTGGGAAACATGTTAGATGGGAAAATAACAGTGTCACCTGGAGTAGAAGAAGGGAGCATAATTGTTGAAATGTGCCTTTCTTCAGAGACAATACAAGCATTGGAAAAAGACGTAATATTTGGGGAGTTTGTGACAATGCATATGCCACTTGTTGGTATTTAATTTAACTGCATGCTGCTTCTTGCTAGAATTATTATTTTTATATTATATGCATGAATCATGTAGTGTCTAATTTTGCTAAATAAGAATCTCTGTTAAGTTGTGTCTCAGGGCTACTCCTTGTTTTCAAATTGTATTATCATTTTGCTTATTGTTCTTGGATTAGGATACTCCAATTATTAATATGATTTGAGTGTTCATTTTAGGTGACACACATGAATATTTAACACTATGTTTGGATCATTGTTACCCATTGTATTGTATTGTATTGTATCGTTACTATACCTACAATGTTTGTTTTGATTGTTACTTAAAATGTATTGTATTGTATTGTTAAATTTAGTTGTTACGTAACATTGAAAACCCCTATTTTATGGAACAACCGATTTGGTGTGTTCCCATTGTTACTTAATTTCTTTTTCCAATTATATCATGGCATAATATTGTATAGTATTTTCTTACATTGTGATTTATAATACTTTTACGTAATTTTTAAATAATAAATGTTACTCTTTTTTTTATGTAGCACTCATAGAATTTCAAAAGTCAAGTAAAATATTTTATGTGTTTTTCAAATATTTCAAGTGGTTAATAATATTTATAGTACTTTTTTACTTCATTTTTAAATAATAAATGTTACTTTGTGGAAATAAATTTTCATTTTTCTAAAAGCAAAAGGAATATCAAGGATGTTTGATTTGAAGAAGAAATTATGTTTTGACTTATTTTTTACAATGATTATTTGAAATACAATTTATGTTTGGATATATTTTTCTCATAAACATGAAACAATATCTATATTTCATCATTTTCTTAAAAAAAAAAAAAAAAACTATCAAAACAACGTCAACTTGATCATCCTATCTGAAACTATTACTGGCATGCATAACTCGGTGAAATAGTATAAATTTTTGGTTACAACTATTTACTTCACAATTGTTTGGGGAAAGAAAATAGTAAATCACAATTGTTTGGAAATTTTATGTTATTTTAAATTGGAAATCGAAAGCAAAATTAAAGAACAAAAGGAAAAACAAAAAAAAATATAGCATTTGATCTTACCAGTAACATCACCCTTGTTTTTTTAGGAGTTGAATTTGCCCTCTAACTTTTCAATATTTACCAACATATGCAAACAATTGTGCAGTAATAAAAGAATAAAATAGGGGTAAAAATGAAATCAAAAAGTGATAAGGCAGTTGCATGATGACACAAGCATATGATTATTTATACAAGCTACCAAAGTTTAACAAAGCAACTAGAATGAAACTCTTTTTTTAGACTAATCAATCGTATTAGTATTTGACTTTAACTGAAATGACAAATATGCTCATCTTTTGTACATAATTATTTATAGGCAGAATGGTCTGATAAGTCCTTATACTTGTATTGGATTGTAAAGTGGACCCTTTTATTTATGACTTTGTCAAGTAAACCCTTAAACTCAATGAAACACAACATTTTAAACATCTCTGACCATCAAACTTATGTGACAGTATAATTGCTGAGTTGGAAAAATGTATGAGGCACACGCGAGTTAAGAGCGTGAAATTAATGCTTTTCATTAAAAAGATACAATTAATCAGAAAAAAAATTAGGAAAAACAAAAAATATCCCTTCTTCTTCTCTCTTTTTCTGTAGAGAAAAAATTAGGTCCGTCCCATATTTTCCACCATTAAGTCTTTTTGTAATCTCACTCTATTTCTAAAAGAATATACTTATCCTTCAAGCATCCTACAACAAACATACAAATTGGAAAGAAGAAGAACTTTTTTGTTTGAATGATTCTTTGGGCTGATTTATTTGTCTTCAAATTTAAAACGGGTTACATAATTTGAAGATTTAAATTGAAAACTAAATTGAAAGCTCAAATAACAAGATTATACGAGTTGAAATGAGGAATCTGATAACTCAACTTCAGATCAAGACGACTGAATCAAATAACTCATTGTTGGACTCGTCGCCTGGGTTGTTACAAGAAGATGACAAGAATGTATTGATTCCAGTAGCTCAAGGAATCATTCCGATGCTGATCCATTTACTCGATTTCGATCAGCTCTTTGCTGGAGATCAGGAGGAAAATTATCATCGTCACTGCTAAAATCTCCACGGTTGCTCCAAGCAGCTTTTTGGTCGTTGGAAATTTATGTATTCACAACAATTTTCTAAGGATTCTTGAATCTCGGATTGTTTTGGGGAAGCAAAATTCATTTATAGCTTTGCAAGCAATGAGTCAAGAAGAGAAATTTCATCTTTTTTAGAAGCTTGCCAAACGAGAACACCCAATTCTCAACCTATAGCTATGGCAGCAGGTGTATATTTTGTTCTTAAGGCGGATGTAAAAGGATGGGAGTGAGAGGTGGGTTTGGATTTTGGGGGCGGCTAGGGTTTATTGATGAGAATGAAAGAGATGGGAAAGGAGGTGCAACTAGTGAGGAAAATTAGCTTTTTTAAAAAATATTATTTATTTTTTAATATTTAATTTTTGACTTGTAGTTAAAAAATGACGTGAACTCTACGTGTACTTGGGTGTATTACACGCACCATCTCCAAATGAAAAAATGGTTTAAAATATTGTGTTCAATTAAGTTTAAGTGTTCACTTGACAAAGTCATAAGTAAAAGGGTTTACTTTACAATCTGATACAATTATAAGGGTCTATCAGATCGTTTTACCTTATTTATATTATGTATTTATTATTAGTATTAATCCTTTTAATAGTTTGTTGTTTTTATCAAACATTATGAATAAATTCTTTAAATTTTATTATTTTTTAAAATATAATTGATGTAATTATAATTAAAAATAATTAAATTTACAGTTACTTTCTACTTCTTAATTTGTCTAATTACTTCAATTTAAATAAATCATGTTTTAATATTAACTTTGTCAATTCTTTGATGAGTCTTCTTAGATATTTTAAGTCCAAACTAATTAAGTTATGAAATAATTAAATTTAAAAAGATATTATGTTATTTTTGAATGTATCCTAAAGTTTAACAATCACTACAATACTATTATTATAGACCTATTTTATAATTAAAAGTAATACAAAATATTATACAAATAAAAATGATACTCTATTTAGCATACTCAATTAGGAGAAGTCTTAATTTTAAAAAAAAATATTTTCTACTAATTCTAGAATAATTTTGATAGTTTGGTAACAATTGATTAAATTGAAGAAGCTTTCAAAATTATAATCAATAAAAAAATTTACTTAATATATAAATATTTGTGGTGTTACGAAATGTACAATAATATATAATTTTAACATGAAAGAAGGTGAAATCACAATGTGGCATCTCAAATTATGTTTTTTTTGTTGAGAATTTGAAATTTGAAATTATGATTTCAAATCACAAAGCAAGCTAAATATAAAGTGACAGACTTTTTTTTTACTCTATATTTAGTGTAACGAAATATAAGAAAGCAATCTCAATCAACAAAGTTTATCCTGAAATAGAAAGAGACTCAACAAGACTAACTTATTCACTAGAACAAAAAAGAAAGAAAAACATGCAATTTATCCTTCAAGAGAAACTACTGCAATACATAACAGAGAGCAGATAGATCAATTCACAATCAGTTTACAGCGGATTCTAACACGATTTAAAAACTCTTTATATTGCGTTTTATTCATACAATTGTCTTTTAATACTTTAAATGCGTCATCTTTCAAGAAGTAATAGTCGTTATACGTGTTGAAACCGGAGAGAGTAGTAAGTATAGTCGTTACACATGTTGAAACTGAGAAGAAAACTACATTACGTTTATGCCACAAACAACAACATATGTGGCTTCACTAGTGAAAATAAGCCAATTTTTTTACTTTTTTTTACTAATTTGACTCTTACGTTCTCTCCAAAGTCTAGTTCATACCCATGAACATTAATATGTTGTTGTGTCACAACTACCGAATGTAGCACATTTTGATCCTGTTAAACTAAAAACAAACGGCAAGCAATCAGTGGCGTAACCAGGAATTTAATGAAGGGTGTCCAAACTTTTAATAGTATTTTTTTTAAAAAAAAATGATGATTTAA
Source organism: Solanum gracilifrons (assembly GCA_029582605.1). Lineage (NCBI taxonomy): Eukaryota > Viridiplantae > Streptophyta > Magnoliopsida > Solanales > Solanaceae > Solanum > Solanum gracilifrons. Next base: position 29,005 of record JAJOOH010010458.1, on the reverse strand, counting down.
ATTACCAAAACAAATAATCAAGTTAAGCAATATTTAATTAAATATAGGACTATTTTTAATAGAATTACAAGTGTATAATTCAAAACTAACATAAAGAAAATAAACTATTACTGAAAACATAATTTAAATGTATTATTACAATTGTACTCGACGAGGTTTCATATCCTGAAATGTTTTTATAATAGACTCATTAGAAATAGTACGAAATACTTTCTTTTCTACATAAGACACTATACAACCGTCTAAAAACTCATCATCCATTCGATTTCACAAGTCATTTTTAGAGTATTTAAATCAATGCTTTGTTTTTGAGAAGAATGTCACAACATCTCTAATTGATCTACAATTGTTTCTTTATTTGGTTGACTTAGAGAAGTCAAACTTTTTTTGGTACTCTATTATAATAATTCCTCATGTCTATTGATACTTGAAATTAAAATATTAAGTTGGTTATTTTTGTTATAAAATAAGAGAACGAGAAGAAAAAACAGAGAGAGAATTATTGAGATTCTATTCTTAATAATATTGTGATATATTAAAATTTAAGGAAATAATTCAATTTTAATTTTAAAAAAAATAGTTAGTAGAGGAGGGATTCGAACTTGGATCTTGGAGACTTTCATGATACTATTAACCACCAAGCTACTGAACTTTTATGTTAAAATTCCGCATGTTTATTTACTTAATTGAATTCAAGAAGTCAAAATAATTACAGAAAAAGAAAACAACCCTACGGGGAATCGAACCGAGTCAAAGAGTAGGATTGCACAAGCTATTACCAACTCCACTGCACATTACTTTATTATTTCAAGGGGTCCAAATTCTATTTATACCAATATAAAGTCAAAATTTTACGTGTATATATTAGTATAATTTTTCGACGAAGGGTGTCCAAATTGGACACCTTTGAGCCTATGTGACTCTGCCCCTGCAAGCAATAGAAATATGAGGTGAATTTAGTTCAAAAGGCTGATGGATAACCTAGCAAGGGCTTATGTTTTCTAATAAAGATATTTATTTTGATTCTTAATATATTTTACTTAATTGAAATTGTACTTAATATATAATAAAATGTGTTCATTTCGGTCATTTATCCTAAACTAATAAATTTATTTAAGAAAATGTTAAATTTATCTTGGACCCTATGTGACTAATAAGATCCTCCGTTCAAATTTTAATTTACTAAATATAGATACATGAATTGACACTCTTAAAAGAAGTTGAAGGGATTGCAAAAACTCCATGAGGTCATATGTTTCCTCCTACTAACCTCTTATAATTTTTTTTACGAAAATCCTGCCCTTACCTGCAAGGGTATATTTGACCCTAACTTTAAATAAACTGAGAAAATAAACCATTTGCAATTACAAGGATACTTTTGGACCTTTTCCCAAATTCAATATCGCAAAACCATACGTAGTGTTTCTGCCGATTGCAAACGTCGCCGTTAGAGCATCGGTCGTCGTTGCCCTAGTTAGGGCAAGAAAAAGTAAAGTGAAAGTTCAATGGCGTTGAAATCAGTATTCGATTCTTCAGTGATTATGGCAGAATTCGACAAAGCCGGAATCAACAATCGCTTCATCCCTCTTATTTGGAAGTTAGTTTCCACTCTTGTTTTAGTTTCTTCCTATGCTGAACAAGTTTTTTTTCTTCTCATGAATCATGATTGTTGTGTGTGAACGCATGAATAGGTATGTAATACAGAATCCAAATTGCAATTGGGAAGATATTCCATCTTTGCCCTCGTCGGCTTACACTTTGCTTCGTGCCAAGTTCAAAGCTTCTACTTCTGTTGTCCACTCTGTTTTCGAGTCAAACGATGGGGTTACCACCAAACTCCTCATCAAGCTTCAGGTTAAATTCATACTCAAAATCCTTCACAAATTGCTATTTAATAGGAGTGGTGGTGTGTTAGATTTTGATTGTTTCCAAACTTTTGGAATTTGTGTTATTGTTCTAATAGGAGGTTTGAGGTGTCGGTGTGCCCATTTTATGTGCTTTAAATGTTTCTGATTGCATATAAATATTAAGAAAAAAGGTGGTGTTTATAGTATCTGTACCTGAACCTCTTGCTTTACAATCATATCTCATTGACAATTTTAAATACTAGAATGGAGCATTTGTGGAGTCTGTGATTATGAGATATGACTCCAGCTTGGGGAAATTAAATGGAAAGCCCCGTCCTGGCGGACCAAGATCAACTTTGTGTGTATCCTCTCAGGTATGTCATTTTATTAACCTATATGTAGTAAAGGCTGAGTTGCTTGTATATTAGCTGCAACTGTTTTTATCCTTTTGGCAACAACCTACCCAGTGTAATCCTTCCAATTATCCCTATGGCATGCCTTAAGTATTTGATGTTTTGATCTGAAAGACGTTTTATGTTGACCAGACACTCTTTTCTTAAAGGTTGGGTGCAAAATGGGCTGCACATTCTGTGCTACAGGAACCATGGGGTTCAAAAATAACCTGTCTTCTGGAGAGATAGTTGAACAGTTGGTGCATGCCTCTCGTTTATCAACCATCCGTAATATTGTTTTCATGGTATCGTTTTTTCCTTTGTACAATTTTACTTTTCTCCATGATATTTGTTGTCTAGTCAGTGGTGGATCTGGATTTGAAGGCAGCTGGTTCTATATTCTTTAGGCCTTTCATTGTTTCGTTTTCTAACCAGTTGACTTTTGAGCTCCAAAAAAGCTCTCAAACTTGTTACAATTTGTCCAGGTTCTTAAACTTGTCTGTGTAATTTCCCAAATTGGTGAAGTACAAGTTTCTTCCTCCATCTCGATAAAAATTGATCAACTTTTTGCTACAGCAAGTTTAAGAGTAACATGCTTGTGTAGATTATTCTATGGACTAAGAAAGTGAATAAACTAATTGTTGAAATGTGACTAGTGCAGTTGAAAAGATCTCGCATTAAATTTCTACCAAGAAAAGTAGTAGTATTAATCAATATGTGGATTGACAGAGGTGAAAACATTTCTCCTGAAAGTAGGTTAGGATTTATTGGATGGACAAAAAAGGAATAGGTAAAGTTTCTTGGTAGGATGGTGTAAGCTAGAATATAATGCATCAGAGTTGCAAATTCCCTAATGAAGTTTGGGAGAAACTGTTGGAGAGATGAGAGATGTGATGTATCAAACTTTCAAGCTGGAAACTGAGGATATAGCTAAAGTTCTTCTAGTCCTTGTAGAAGGATTTTCTAATTTGAATTCATCTATCAAAGTAATTAAGAATTTTGGATGCATTCATGTTGTCTACTTTATAATTTCATTCTAAGTATTTTCTTCTATTCTTCTGGTTTGTTTTCATCCACTCAGCTTGAGTCTTCATTTTTGTTGCATTATCATCCAACTGATGCACAGGGAATGGGGGAACCGTTGAACAACTACTCTTCCCTGGTGGATGCCATACGAGTGATGACAGCATCTCCATTTCAGATCTCTCCTAGAAAAATTACAGTCTCAACGGTATGAGCGACCTATTGATGTCTATTTCTTTCATATTACAATGTGCTATATGGTTGCTCACCTTGACTTCTTAATGCACACTCATTTTTATGTACTTGTGGTATTTTATCTAATAAATTTTCTCATGTCAGGAGTCTACTTTCACATAATTAGCTCTTTAGTTGCATGCTTTTATTATATAGATCACATGAACAGTAAATAACCAGTTAAATGTTTCTAGGTTGGAATAATTCATGCCATTAACAAGCTCCACAATGACATCCCAAATTTGAACTTGGCAGTCTCTTTGCATGCACCGGTGCAAGATATCCGTTGTCAGATAATGCCTGCAGCAAGAGCTTTTCCTTTGGAAAAACTCATGAATGCACTGCAAGAATATCAAAAGAAAAGGTGTTGCCATTGCCCTGTTATACTTCAATAGCATTCAGTCTCTCTTTCCCATTTTATATTATGCCATTTGACTTGCATGGAGATTAAGATATTAACTTGTGTATTATATAAGTAGTGGTGGTGGCAAATATCATAGTTTAAACTCAGGTAGATGGCATCAGTGTTTTAAGTCGATAATCAAGGTTTAAGTTTATTTAAGGCCCATCAGATGGGGATTTTAACCCTATGTATTTCAAATTTCATAAGCTTAATTTTTGTCTCTTTATTTATATTCGAGTAAATTTGAACTTCAAACTTTATTCGGATTGCAGTATTGGAAAGTTCATTGGAAATTTAAAATTTTGGCAGCTCATTGTTAAGCCAAATGTCTCCAAATGGTGCCCTAATTATATTGAGTTATTGAAAATTTTGGAAGTTTAATAAATTAAAGTATCAATAGAATGCTATCTTACATTTTTGAACAGTTCTAAGATGGAAAGAGTGGAATAAGTTGAGGCACATAGATTATCTTTAATTTCCATGATGACCAATTTGGTACAAGTTGCTGAATGATCGTATTTTTCCCGTCTTTGCAGCCAGCAAAAGATCTTTATTGAATACATTATGCTTGATGGAGTAAATGATGAGGAGCAGCACGCCCATCAGCTTGGGAAACTGCTAGAAGCATTTCAAGTGGTGAGTTTTAAGCAGTTCATGTAAATCCCACCCTAAAAATGTGGCCTGTAAGTACATATGTAAGTTAATTTCTTCTCAACACATTTAGGTTGCATCACTGGATGTTTCCAAACTAAAAAACATTTAATTGGAGGGAAAAGATAAAAAACAGGAGAAAGAGAGAGAGAGAGTCTATGTGGATCAGCCATCAGATAGTGGGGGGTCCTAAGACCTATATCTAAACAGTTCATTTCATCTTTTACTCACAGAATTTTTGAAGTGTGTTTTGCATTTACATCAAAATATGGTTTTTTTTCGCAGGTTGTGAATCTCATACCTTTTAACCCAATTGGATCATTAAGTCAATTCATTACCAGTACAAATCAGAAAGTCACCAGGTTTCAGAAAATATTGAGGGATGTCTATGATATTCGCACAACTGTTCGCAAGGAAATGGGCCAAGATATAAGTGGTGCCTGTGGTCAATTGGTGGTTAATCTACCAGATAAACGCTCTATCAGCAATGCAGCTCCTCTAACAGACATCGAGGATATTCGTAGGCAGTAGAGTTGTAGGTATGTTTTATGCTCTAGGTTCTTAAATTAGATCTAATTTTCAATCAAGGCCCCCCACTTGATCAGGCTTTTGTACATTTGCAAGTGATACTAGTTTGCAGAAAATGTGAACCAAATTCAGCTGTAAAAGAAGTCTATTTTTCTTGTTATCTTGATCAGTATTATTTAAAGAAGACCCGTTAGGGAAACCCATGTACAATATTGATGCATACAGAATGTAACCGTGACCATTCTGAAGGTTTTAAAACTTTTTTTCTGCAGAATTCTATGTTAAAAGGAGAGACGATTAACAGCTCTATCTACAGGATCTATATTGCTTTCAACCTTACTTGGCAGCAAGTTGCTGTTAATCCCTGCCAATCTGAGGTTGTGGTTGAACCAAGTTGGATCTCACTTTTCAGAAGGCTTTTGTGGAAAGGGTGGAGTGAATGATGCATCACAGGCTCTAGGGAGATGTATGACGAGCTATCTTTCTAATATATATATTTTTTCCTTTTTTCAAATTAGGAAATGTAATTTTTTTGAAATTAGAAATTGCACTTCGGAGGCATGGGACGTGTACACGAATTTGCTCAAAGAGATATCCAGAAAATATTGTGAACAAGCATGAATTAGAAGACATCATAAGCTAGGCTCCTGATGTTGGTCTGCACATATGATTTGAGATGTCTGCAATTTTAAATCATCACAAGCATGAATTTTTAGTTTAAGTTTTGGAGGAATCTTGGTTCATAATGTCAAATACTGACCAGTGAATTAAGTAGTTCACACAGAAATCATGCTGGGGAATAGATGGACGAATAATGGGAGAATATAATTTTCTTTTTCATGAGACCCAAAAGAGATGGAACATTTCCCCATGTCATTTAGGCATGAACGGAAAGATCAGTATAAAGATGATGTTGCATACAATTTTGCGGCAGACATTGTTACGAAAGACAAATTCAATAATTCCAGAAGAATCCAAAAATGAACATGGGTCCATGTTGTAGTCAAACCTTGGTGCCCATCACTAATACACAATAAATGTTCACAGCTAAAATCACATCGCCAGGGGTACCCCAAAACACAAATCCAATCAACAGATACAAATTAGCATTGCCTAAAATCAAAATTGAGAGGATTGGATTCTTTGATCATCAGTAATAACCCCTCCTACCTTTTTCGACAAACAAAAGAAACAGGAACTACCACTTCACTTTACTGCAAGACCTATGAAGACAATAGAGCTTCAATTTTTGCTATTTGATCTTCTTCGTTCTTCGGAGTTGGATTCTTGTTTGCCTCATCATAAAGATCGTGTTTCCACTTTTCAACCACCTTACTTGGATTAGGTCCTTGCCTTGAACTGAATCTGTTTCTCCCCCTGTGATCACTATTGCCATGGTACCTGTCTCTTGATGGAAATTTTCCCCTCCATGTTTCATCCCTGTTTGCATACCTCTCACCAGTAAATGGTCTCTCATATCTACCAGGATGGCGTGACATGTGGTCAGTTCTTTCATTTTTTCTTCCACCATCTACTTCAGGGTGAGAAGGATTAGGCTTAACAAGCTCCGTTGCAGCTTTCTCAGTATCCACTTGAATCTTTTCCTCCGTAAATGACCTTTTTTTCACAGGTGGTTTAGGATCTTCCTTTACTTCAAAGTACCTGTTATGGCGCCAAACATCATTTTGCCTGCCTGAAACTTTGCTCTTCTCATCATTCATCTGCTTATCATTTGCTGTGGCTCTGTTCGACATCTCTTTCGCATCTTTCCACCATCCTCGCTCTTCAGGGGGAAACAAAGGATAGTAACTAAATCTTGAACACTAAATACACAGGTCATAATATGCAGGTAGGAAATACAATTTTCTTCTCTAGAAATGTTTAGCTGACTATGCTCTCAAGCATTTTGTACTTTTCAAAACTTAAAGAGCATCATACGGTTATAGTAGAATAAGTATCTAACATACTTGCACCCAAAAATGTAGCCTAACGATCAATGAAGTTGATGCGAACCTTGGAGACTGAGGTTTGAGTCCTCTTGCTTAAGGAATTACATGGTACCTATGCTGGTGGGAGGTAGTGCCCGGTGTCATAGTTGAGGTGCACACAAGTTGGCCCATACACCAGCATTAGCAAGGAAAAAAACTAGATAATGTACTAATAACAAGTTGGCCTGGGCACCAAGCAAAGAAAAGGAGGGTTCTCTCATTACAGACAGAAAGATTCCAATCACAGGTCAAGTCAAGTTAGAGGTCATACAATGGTCCGATCCTTGCTTTTGCTCCTCAGGAAAGAAAAATGGAAGGTTACTCATCAAAATACAAGAATAATGTGGAAACTCACCAGTTGCTGCCTTATGCCTGAAGCTTCGATCAACTTGCCCAGCACTACCACGCTCATCGTGCTGTTATAAGATATGCACAGGCAAGTCTAACATGGTTATATACATGGATCTACTTGGAAGTCAACGGGCTGAACAAGAATCCCACAACATCAGCCACAATATAAGAAAGAATAGCAGATTAACTTAAATCAATGCACTTGTCTGTGGAAAATCTATTCTCGTCTACTGAAATTTATTTATTCATTTTCTGACAATTAGAACCTAAAATTTATTCAAATATCAAGCAACATTATTCTTTTTTTAAAATAAGTACAACGAAGCCCAGTAATAAGAAAGTACAGGGAGGAAAGGAATGAAGCAACATTATTCTTTAGATGTTCAAGTGTAGCAAACCAAAATATCTAGACAGTCAATTCAAATTGAAAATAGCTGCTCAAACTACAAATTTAATAGAAATGAAGTTCAAAAGAAATTTTTTGTTTCATTTGTTCTCTTGCTAAGTTGAATTCCATTCCCATCCCTCTCCACTAATTAACAGTAATGTTATCCTAATTGTGCACATGAATGAATAAAGGAACTATCATCAAGTTTATTCGCATGCTTCAATAAAGTAGAAACAAACTCCTCCAAAGAGCCAGGTCATCAAAATTCTACCACACCAGTAGTCAAAAGCATAATCTAACACAAATTGACACAAGAAGCAAATGAAGTTAGTATACACAACACAGAAACCTGAAAAAATGAGCTAGAACGAGGTACTACTGATGGATTTGTAGAGTGTTTGGATGATCGATGGCGAGATCCTTCATTGGGATCAGAAGACCCTTTGATCTCATCATCTTTAACTGCTACGCTCTCAGATGGTTTCCTTGGAGTTCTTTCTGACTTCGAATCTTGCACTGACGGAGCATCAAGAGGCACAGCATTTAGCAGACGGCGATGGTGTTTTAAATCCCGTTCTGAATTGTTTCCACTATCTAAATTGTGTGTGGTAGGTGGCCTCTCAGTTTCTTGTCTACTGTGTTTTCTTGATCTCTTTGGACTAGAAAGAACAAACATGATACATAATATTAGGACACGATTTGTATACCCAACATCATTTACAAATTGAGTTATTCCAAATGAAGTGCAAGGTGTGCAACAAAACAGAATTCCAATTTCTCAAGACACAATTTACTGTTTCCAGTTGTGAAGCAGTTGAAGACACAAATTACTGTTTCCAGTTGTGAAGCAGTTGAAGACACAAATCTTTAACTCTCAAAACCAAAAATGGTTTCTTCTCTTACTCCAGATTTTTTCATATACCACAACCCATTCATTTATGTCGAAAAAGCTTAAAATCTCGAAGACCAAATGGTTCTTTTTTCTCACCCCGCTATTTTTCCTCCTCTCAGCAGTACTCGTACAACTTTACTCCTACAGAAACTCCAATTTCACGTAACTAATTTTCATTTTAACGCTGATAAAGAAAAGAAAAAGAGAGACCCAGGAAATCCTAAAACTTCAAGATTACAAAGTCCCGCCAACAGTTTCTTTTTCCTCAGTTCATCTAATAATGAATTTTACTCGAACCCTAAATCATTCGAAAACTATTAAAAAATTCATCTCTATTTGCAAGTAAAGAAGGTTCCCAATTTTTTCAAGAAAATACATATAATGTAGAGAGAAATCGATTACCTGGGTTCTTGATCGAACCGGGAACGGTGACGTTTCGAGTCGGAATCGCGACCCTCTCGACGTGACGACATTAGGATAAATCTTGAACAGGGACGATAACTTGGCTAAAGCTGGGTCTCAAAAATGGTGATGACATCCTACAATGGAAGCTTATGTAAACCAGATATTCGGGTCGAGGATACAGTATGGGCCCAATATTAGTGGGCCTTAAGACTTGCGCAAAATAGGCTCTTTTAATGTCACCATTTAAGTTTTAACCTATTATAAGAAAAGATTTGCAAAAATAAATTATTGGCCAATATGAATTATGAGGTAAGTAAAATTTTAACGATTCGGTCGGACTTTAAAATTAATGGACCGCACAATTTTTTTGCACAAAAATCGTCAAAATATCCAGACAAATCTTGACTAATCGCCAGATTTTTGTCATAAATCTAGACGGAATTCAAATTGATGGACGAAAGTTGTCTGTTTATAAATCTTGAAGGATTATCAGGATTAATTTATGGCCAAATTTTGATGGATTGTTATAGTTTCAATCACAAATTTCGATAAATCACCAGAATTGACCACAAAAACACGTTTTTGCTTCAGAATAAACTCCAAATAACTCCAGATGTAATACTATGTGATCTTCTAATATTAATCCCAACAATTTACAATAGTTAAATTTAACATAAACCTTCAAAAATCAACAGACTCCTTTTATCTTTTTCAGTAAGATTTTTTTAAAAAGCTAAACAAACCCAATAATGGTGATAAGCAATGAATCGTTAATTTTCTTCATTACATATTTCATTGATTTTTAATTGTAATTGTATGCTCATAATTTATTAAAAGAAGGATAAGGGGAGAAATTTTCTAGCGTGAGTTTGTTAAAGTTTTTAACAAGGCCAAAAATTAAATAGTGTCCTGGATACTAAACATATGTCACTAGTAAGGTATGCTATCAAGAATTCATAATGATGGCTTAATTTTTTTAATACTATCAGGGCAAGATAATTATAATTAATTGTCTTATATTAAATTTTCTAGTAGGATACAAAATCAGACAAGCAACTTGATACATGTTAGAACATATTGAAGTGAAATAATTCTTTATATTGTTAGTAGATACTTATTATTTAAATAAATTCTGAAATAAAATGATGGTAGATGAACTTAAGTAGTACTTGTTTACCAAGATGTTCTTTGAAAACCAAACTAGAAATCAATTATTTCAAAAACTATTTCCAAAATCAAATTCAAACACCACTTTGGTTCATTAACTAAGGATAGTGGGGGAGAAAAAAAAATTAATCAACCTATATGATATTAAACATATACGTAATAGTTTATCTCGTTTCATAACATGTCAATCTAAAGTATATTAATGTATGTAGCCAACCAACTGAGTTACTGTAGATAAAGTTGAGCTCGTTGAACGATTGAAGTAAAATCAACTCTTTGGTTTAAATCTGGTGCACCATTTTACAAGAAGATCTTCAATTTCTGCATCCATTCGAGTTCCTACGCCTCCCCAGAGTAACATGTGACCAACATCTCCAAGTGATTCCCCACTAACTTGGTGAACTCTCTTGAAGCCAATCCTTGTGTAGAATTTCACAAGCTGTTACAATCAAAGAGAAAAGTACAAATTAAAACCAGAATCCACTATTCTACTTGAATTAGAAAGTAAACATCAGTAGGTGTGAATGAAACAGTCTATCATCTGGTGATAGGAGCGCAATACGTGATGTGTGAGTGTGAGTGTGAGTGTGAGTTAGCCAGAGCCGGAGTTCCAATTAACAATAAGAGAAAGAAAATTGGTAATTTTGCAATCCAAAAACAGGGTAAACAATTGCATGATAATTAACCCAGAAGGAGAAATTGGTGAATAACCTTGGTGTGGTAAAGCTCAGTATCATAAATGGCGAGTAATTCAGCTTTTTTACATCCAGAGTCATAACCATGCCTAATTGCGACTGCTCCAATAAACAATCCAATCCCAAATATTGATTTTTCCATCCCCAAAGTTTCTCTCTGAAGTCTGATTGAGTCTAAATGTAGAATTTTACCTTGAAACCAAACCCTTATCAAACCCTCAGCTTTTCCAAGGTCTCTTTGGGTTTTTAAGCTCTTCGCTGTGATTCTGAAAAAGGGTCCTAATGTTTTCAGCTGAAGATCAAGATTTTGGGATCTCGATGCCTCCATGATTTCTGACATGGTCGGAAAGTTATCTTCAGAATTTACACTGTTTGTTCTTGTTTTTTGGTGACTCTGAGATGAACTACTGGAGAGTGAAATTTGAGAGATGAGGGATTTAGGATAAGAAATTTTGTGTTTTGTAGATGTTGGTGTTCTTGGATGAGGGAATTGAGTTGTGGAGATTTTGATAGAAATTGGGCATTTTATGCAAGGATATGAACTCATTGTAGTGAAAATTTGAGGATATGCAATTGTGGAATGTCTCTATCAAAGTAGACACAACACTGCTATCTTTGCAGTTTATTAATGGCATAATAATTCGTTCATATATAACATCTAGCATGTGGACTCATGTATTCCAAATAATCAATAATACGATAAACTATAAATGCACTTTTACCAATCATATATGCATCATAAAAAATATATATATCCCAATTAATCATTCATATGATCGTTCGTTTAAAAAATAACAATGAGCACCTTCCAAAGCTGAACATCTTGTTCTAATACATGCAATATTTCAATAGATTATATTATTTTCCGTCATTTCATAATAATGAGCACTAGCGATCTAAAGAATAAATATACAATTTTACAAGAAGGTAGAGTTATTTTACAAAAAGGTAGTTAGAAAGGATAAAAGAGTCATTTCGGCATAATAATTATTTTCTTTTTTCCCAGAATAATTTCACTTAATAACAAATTAAACAATATGATACCATAAAAATTAACAATCAAAACATTGTATTTAAAGTAACCATACAATAGATAACCACCATCCAAACAAGGTGGAAGTTAGCCATAACACTTGTTGCAGCGTTTTACTATATACAATTACACAGTTATATACAAAGAATACATGGATAAAGAAATAGACCGCACCCTCCCCACACTGGATATGTTGTGTTGTACATGGAAAAAGAAAATTTTATTATTATCTTCTGAATAAATAGATCTTCACTATGTTATGCCTTTCAAAAATTCTGGTTTGTTTTAACAAAGAATGCGTCAATTGGTACATATTTGCTAGCAGTTGGAGATGGTTTCTGTTTCTTTTTCTGCCGACTGCTGCTTCCAGTATGGCCTCTCTGGGGAGCCCTAACAAAAAATCAGAAAAAATAAGATGACACCACCAATACTGAGAAGCGAAAGGGGAAAAACGAACTACTTGAAACAATGGCATTTAACTAGATGAGGAAATATATTCATGTATCATCAACACCATGAAGTAGAAGGTACCTTTGTTGTGGCATAAAACTTCTGTGGTGGTTACCTGATTCTTCACCTTGCAACTTTTCAGCAAGATGAAAATCAGAATGTTCTTGCCTTTCTTCAATGAAACTTGGAGGCAGTTCAATGCCACAAATAGGGCATTTGTAGTCATCCACCCAAAGAAATAATTGCTTCTGATCTGATACAGACCCTGCTTCATCATTCAAGCAGTTAACACCAGCTTCCCATCTATCACAGCTGCTTGCCTCCAATTGTCCCACATAAGAATCGACCTTATCAGACTTTATTGTATGATCAGTATCGGTTGGTTCATTAACCTGAATACAATGACATGTTGACAATTAGAAAGCTCAGTTTTTGAATCATTAAACTTTCTTTGGTCATATAGTTGCACTTTAGCTTTTTAGTGAGAAAAACATATACCTTAGGTTGAGGTTCACTACTTTGAGGTACAACAGTTTCATTCAATTCTTCATTAATGTTCCCTATTACATGGCAACTGTAAGTAGAATCTGATGCCTGGTTCTCCATTGAAGAGTCATGCAGATCACAAGATGTCTCAGCGCAGTAGGTAGGACAACAATTCTCATCAACTGAGAAAGTATTATCACAAACATCAGAGACCAAGGGCCTGTAATCACTTGTCTTTCCTCCAGAAGTATCTCCAGAAAGAATGAAATTAGAAAGAGTTTTTTGTGTAGGATCAGGTGGAATCCCATTCTTGTCTTCACTGAAATGAGACATTCGAAGTCCTGATAGAAAAGTTCAACTGCTTAGTCAAAATCCCTCATGCTGGAAATTTGCAGTCAAATAACACAACATCAAAATAGGTAATGGCAACAGCTGAACATGTCATTTCCAGCTCAGGGAAGACAATAATATTAATGGTGTTGAATTATGTTTTGGGCCTTTTGATGCCTCCAAAGCACATTCATAAATCCATAATTAACCAATGAATGAAATTAAAAGTCACAGAACATGGTGGCAAGTGAGTGGGACAACATCAAAAACTGATAGAAGCAAAATGATAAAAATTTAAAACCCCTCCACTGTTGTAAAAGAGGGAAAAATCAGTCCCCTCATATAAATCAAAATAAGACCTATAAAACAGCAAATCCAAATAGCCTAAGGAACTAATAAAATCTATGAATTGTTCTCTATATTTGCTTCTTCTTTTGCGCTGCCTGATAATGTTAACCTTCTTCAGAGAAATTATAGGCTTTCAAATGTTTTATTCATTAGTAGCCGTAACCTCTCCTTCAATCCGATAGCAGCCTCAGAAAGATTAGGAGTAAATAATTTTTGCAAACTTCAAGCTACACAATGCTACCAAAATTTCAATTGATATCATGAATTTTTCAAACCAAATAAAAATATTAACACTTCAAATTCCAGGTCCTCCTTTCACTCGCCATCTGCAGTAATTAAGCAGAAGAAAAGAAGATGACTCCCCTAAGATGTAAAAGCAAACCAGTATTTGATCAACAGCTTATAATCTTTTTTTAAAAAAAATTGAAGTGTATTGTGGTATACAAATCATTACAGATACTTCGCCAAATTTTTGGATGATTTCAGCCACAGGTGAATTTAAATATTTTGAGGCACATTTTTTATGCTTTTCGCCACGAACACAATCATCATAATATTCCCACACAAAAAAAACAATAACAGCTTATTTATAGCACTGAGCAATATAGAGAAGGGAAACCACACAAGACAAACATATTTTCTAAAAGGAACTGAACAATGTTAAAGTACCCACCCATGAGCCTCAAAGAAACAGGGAATTCGGCCTTAAGCAGCTTTGAAGCATGTTTCAAGATTTCCTCGCTTGAACTTATGTAACTTGGCAAAGTCACCGCTCGAGATCGAACCTGGAGACCTTGACTATATCAGCTAATTTTATATAGAAATAACCTAAATCTATGTAGTAAAAGTCACTAAAGCAAAATGTTGGAAGTACCTCAAAGGATGCGGTTTTCAGTTTTAGTGTCAATGTTCGCCCAAAAAGACCTTCCTTTTTCATATCAGCAGAAAGCATCTCTGATAGATCAACTGCAAGCCAAAGTTGACAAAATTAACTTGGTTTCAGAGTAAATTATTTCTGGGCTTCCAGCAGAAGGAAAAGTTCTCCATACTCAAAATCTAAGGGGGAGGGGGGAGGGAGGACATATGCATTGGTCATGCAATCAGAAACCCTGGCAGTAACTAAAACCATACCTAATTTTTGAAAAAGCAAAACTTCATCTTCAGTGGCTGAAAATGTTCTTTCATTACTTATACTCTTTCTCATCCTATATTGAGGAGTATCGGTTCCACCAATCCCTAGACCTACAGAAAGGAAAAAATCTGCAACAAAAAGGCAACTGATATGTTGTCAATATACAGAAGAATCCATCAACGGGAAAATTCAGGACACAAACAGTGACCACATCAGTTGATCAAATTTGAAGAGAACCTCTCAAACACAACAGAACATCATATTATACAGCTCAAATCGAGCTTGAACTTTCTAGGGTGTGTTCTTGTTAGATTAAGGGGAAATAAAAGAGATCGATTATATCATTAACAAACCTGCTGAAGAACGAGAAAACAGGCCACAAAGGAAACTACTCTTTTGCAGCATCTCCTCACAGGTTGCTATTCCAAAGACATCCTTTAAGATACGTTCAGTGACCTTACCAATGCCCCCAATCTGTACATAGTTTCCTGAATGTCAGATTATAGACCTACATCCTAAAATGTAAAAGCAAAAGTGAACTTCCCAATTTGAATGAAGGTACTTCACAAACCAGAGAGCCTAAACATAACAGCTACTCTCCGTACCTTCCTTATTGGAAGTGAAGAAATAAATGTCACAACAGCACTTCGATCATTTGGCAAAACAAACTGGCCATTGGGTTTGTTGATATCTGAACAAACCTGTGAGACGGAATAAAGAAGCTATTATTCGAAAATCCACATCTTCATTTTGATACAAAAAAGTGTGAATAGCTGAATGTGCCTATTTAGTTGGGTTTCCAATCCATCTTCTATCATGGTTTTCCAAAATTATGATGCAATCTTTCCCTAGTTTGGTGAGGCATACCTAGAAATGAGTTTGGATAATCCTCCTAGCTTCAATGCAGAAACTAATGCATCCTGTAGACGCCTCAAAAAAATTCTATGTAGAAAGCGCATATTCATTTCATAAGAGGACAAAGAACAAAAGTAAATTATTTTCATTTTCAATACCTTAGCAAGTAAGCGGTTTGGTCCAACTCCGGCACTACACGTTAGACCTGTCTCAAGGTGTACACTTTCTCTAATCTCTTCAGCTACCTTAAAGGAGTGGAACAACCACAAAAATGGAGGATCACAAGACACAAACAAAGTCAAAGGAAAGAAGAAAACAAGGATAGATAAGATTGGGAGGAAATTCTGATGGAATGGAATCTAATGTAGACTTACTTCTCCACTCGTAATGCCCCTCTCTTTGCAAACACTAGTAATATCTAGGTATGCCTCATCCAAGCTGGCAGCCAAAAAGTTTGGATCATATTTCTGAAAAACTATGAGAAGATGGATTAACAATCCAAATAATTAGGCACATATCAATCAAAAACTACCAAGTCCATAGAAGTACAGTATGCAACCTTTTCTTGTTAAGTTGCTGTAATGATTATATTTCTGAAAGTCTACAGGGACAAATAACAACTCCGGACATAGTTTACGTGCAATGAATCCAGGCATCGCAGCTCGAACACCAAATTTTCGGGCCTATAAAGCATAAGTACATGTTATTCAGAACAAGGGAAAAGGAAAATACAAAGAAACAACAAACTTTACAGAAATAGGAATCTGAAAGCTAAATTATAAATGAGCTAAACAAGAATATCCACCAGCAACATTTGTGCAGAAAGCATCTCTCATTAATCGGAAAGTCAAACCTCATAGTTCGCTGTGGAAAGCATGGACATGCTGCCAACAGCCATTGGCCTGCCTTTCAATGAAGGATTACACAAGGTTTCAACAGCTGCATAAAAAGCATCCATATCCACATGTAGCCAGATCCTTGACAAATCACGTGTGGCTTCTAGCTCTAAAATCCTTTTGTCAGCAATCTGGAAAAGAAAAGGAAAGAAGCTAACTTAATATATAAAAGTTGATGAAAAGTTTGGTTATGCAGTTAAAGCCACCCTGCATCCCAAACAGAGAACCACAGGCAAATATAGCTTACGGCTACGGGTTTATATTAGATTTGAACCCATAATTTTAACAATACAAAGAATTCAATAGTAAAAATCTTAAAAGTTGAACCCATAACAATTTAAATCCTGGATCCACCTCTATTCCCACCCAGTCCATCTCAGATCCCAACTGACCAGAAAACTAATTGAATTTGTTCTTCTGACAGTTAGAACTCATAATTGCACACCTAGTATATCCTCATATAGCAGCAGCCAACTGATCCTAGACTTAAAAAAAAATCCTTACACGCATCACAAATGAGCACAACATTTTATTATCATAAATACTCAATCAAAAACACTCGGTCATCCGCAAACACATCAACTCATGTATGCAGAGAACTTGGATAGAGAGAAATAGGCAATTAGGTTACTGACATGACACATTTGAAACATAACCATTTTCCTAATTGTCATTAAAAAAAAGTACCTTCTGATGATGAGATATATCTTGTGCAGTGAGTTTGGAGTACTGAATACGCATGTTCTCAATTTTCTGCTTCGTATAAGCTTCCTTCTTTTCCTCATTCTCAAAATACTTGGACCCTTTACTCATTTCATACACTATCCTCTGTACTTTTTCCTTGTCCACCCCCTCCATTCCTAAAATTTCGATCATCAATCACTAAAACCTCATATAGAACAACAATTTAAACTTTGAGAAAAATTGATCGAAAACCAATTTAAACAAGTTAGGTCAATTAATCAACTCATTTACATTCAATCCATTGGGAACAATTTCATAATAAACTGATGATTTACACTTAAAACAGATGATTGAAGCAATTAATTGTAATAAAAACAATTGGAAATACCTAAATTTTCAAAACAAAAAAAAAACGCTAAAAAGTAAAAATTACCTGCTTTGGCATTGGTAAAGACTGTGTGATAAGATTCCCATGGGCGAGAAGAAGAAGGATCTTCGCTCCCTACTGAAGTTTCGCTCTTCGCCATTGATTGAGTTGCTTCCACAAGAAGATGAAGTTTTCACCTAAAAGGGGAAACACCGCGGCTTTTGATTTTGTCCCAATTTGATAAATACTTTACGCGCCACCTCTTTAGTTTTTGAAATCATACTTTGCACACTTAAGTTTTCGAGTTTCACGGAATTCTCCCCCGTACTTATTTCCCGGTAACAAAGGTCCTAAACTATGCTTAATGATTCATTGCTTTAAACAATCAATCTTATCCCTCAAAATAATTTATAAAGACAATATGTATTCCACTTTGAATACAATGAATAAACATTTTCCAAATACAACTAAATAATTTAGTGATTATTAATTATGACGTATTAAAATCTGTATAAAAATAGACTGCACACACTCATGAAAAATTGAATAATTTAATAAATAAGTGATCAATAAATCCTCAATGTTTGATAGTAAAGATGTATGAGATAAAGTTGAGTTGAAAAACAAGTCATACTCCCGGCCATCCATTTAATTTGTGTTATGAGTTAAAACTACACATTATGTACCTTGCAAAAAGTAACCTCTACTCGTTATTGTGGTCAATCAAATGAAACAAAGTGTGCTTGTATATAAGGGTATACATGACCGGGTTGGTTCTGGTTTTTCAAATATCAAATCAAATTATTTGTGTAAAAATTTTAAATTTATAAACCAAACTAAACTAATAAAATTCGGATTTTTTTGGGTTTTTCAACCTCGGGTTGGTTCGGGTTTTTCAAATACCAAACCAAACCATTGTGTCAAATTTTTTAATTTATAAATCAAACCAAACTAATAAACCTCAGATTTTTTCAGATTTTTGGATTTTTTCGATAAGTTTGCATACAAACATATAATTAACTTGTGTTCCAAATATTTCTTTAGTCCAACCAAATTACAATTATTTAAGGTGTTTCTAAAAAAAATAACATAAAATATGAGATTAGTACTGATGACACAAAAATATTCAATAAAAAATAATAATGAAATCATCATACAAAATAAATATTGCAAAGTCATTATGAAAATGATCATAATTTAAAAGTACTAAATCATTCTAAAATAACTTTAATAAGTATTAATTACATTACTAAATATTTAAGGAAAATTAAAATTAGATTATGTATTTTAATTGTCTAAACCAATGTAAAACTAAAGAACAAATATTCAATATTATTGTTATTCTTAGTGTTGAATTGCTTTTCTTTTTGCATTAGTATTAATTTGATTTTGATTTAAGTTTTATTATAATTATCAATATCTATGAACTATAATATTTATTGAACCATTCCGAATTCTAAGTTTTAAACTTGAAATAATATATTAAAAGATAAAAATTATGAAATAGTATAAGAAATATTTTAAAATTATATCAAAGTAAATATTTTTATGTAGAAAATAAAATTTTAAAATTACATATATAATGTCGTTGGTTTGGTCTCGGGTTGATTTTTTTAGTTAAGACCAAATCAATCCAAATATAGTCGGGTTTTTTTCCCCAATATCAAATCAAGTCAAACCAAATCACTAGTCGGGTTTTTTTTTGGGGTTGACTCAATTTGCGATTTGATTCAATTTTCGGTTCAATTTTGTACGCTCCTACTTGTATATAAGGGAAAGAAAATTGTTCAAAAGAAAAAAGGAAAGGACAAATTAACCCAAAGTCGTATTTTTTTTTTTTGTTCATTTGTCAAAATCCACATGAATATAAGTAAAAGCAGAATTTCCTGGCAACTTACTAAAAGTGGACTGAAAGGAACTTTCAAACTGTTGTCACTCAAATACTCTCATTAAAATAGTAAAATACGAGATTTAATTTGTAATCTTAAAAATAAGATATGTTTATGTTATAATAGGTAAACATAGTCTAATAATATATATATATATATATAGTGTATATAACTTAAGTTCAGAAATTCTTTATAAAATAATCATAACGAGGGAAAAAAATGTATTAAACTGTATAGAAAATTAAAAACAGCACTTAAACTATGCATTAAAACCTGATATTATTGTTATTTTTATGATAGTCAAATCAACTTGGCCGCACCTTAAATATATGTTTTACCAAACACATGCTACCACCTACCATCGAATAGCTTCCAAATTACTCTATTATTACTCCCTCCATTTCATATTAATTGAATTGCTCAGATATTTTTCATTTTTCAAATTAACTTAATTGTTTAATTTTCAAGACTATTTTTAAAATGTTCTTTCAATTTTACCCTTCATTAGTTAGTATTGGAATTAGTTATTAATTAATGTTTAGTTATTTTAATCATAAATTTGACAATAATTAATAAGAGTAAAAATGGAAAGTTATGTCTAATTTATGTTTTAATCTTCTTTTCTTAAAGGGTGTGAAACACCTAAACAATTCAATTAATTTGAAATAGGAGGGAGTATGTTATTAGTGTCTTAAAGCTTTAAAATAGTAAAAGCTAGACAATGACATTTACTATCAAATTCAAGTTGAAGGTTAACCGTGTTTTCACATATAATTAAATTTAATTATATGTCCAAGATAGACCGCATTTGCATGCATGTGGCCCAAACAATGAACAAGTTTTGTTTATTTCCTTAATTTGCACAAGCAATTAATTAAGAATCATTAACAGTCAATTACTCTAATATTTGAATTTTTTGATATATAGAAGAATCGAACGTCGTCTTGAAATTCTTTAATTCGTGTCAAACATAATATATTGACTTGGAATCTTTACGTACTAATGATACAATTAGCTAGCTGTACTAAATAATTTTTACCTATTAATTTAACACGTACCAAACTTTGCAGGTTTTCCCTATAAATATGCATGCATTGATCATAGCTTAGTCCAACAACTCGCAATAATAATCCCTACAATTTTATTTTTTTTAAATCGCATGTATACATTAGCATTGTTGTGATCGAAACGGTGAATTTGTAGCCATGGAAACTGTGAAGATGGAATATTTTCTACCTTGGCTGGTGATATTTTTTCTTGTTTGTTATTCAGGTCTATTATTAAGCCTAGCCTTGTTGATAATCAAACATTAATTTAAAACTTTTGATATGAATATCAACTTTCTCTTCTTTCTTTTTTTTGTAGGGGTTGAAGTTTATGGTGAAGACTACAATTATAGTTTCACATATGAGGTAAAACGATTCCCCAACATATGCAATCTTTATATACTACTAATATTTTAATTATGAACCTGGAAGATTTGAATTCCAGAATTTCTATGTACGATTACAAATTACATAAAATAGTATATATAAGACTATACTATGTTACTGTAATTTTACTACTTCTAATAATATTGACGCCAACAAAAATAAAACTAGTTGTAATAGGTAACTCGCTCGATTAATATGTTTTATAAATATTAATACAAAATTACCATGCATATGCTTCCAGTGTTTGGCAGATCCCCTTAGTGCTCAATACAATGGAGGAATAGTTGTGAATCCAAACTTCAATGAGGGACTCAATGGCTGGAGAAAATCTGGATTTGCAAATATGGCCACTAGGATGTCCAACAATACAAATAACACTTTCATTGTGGCTACTAACAGAAAAGAACCCCTTCATGGTCTTACCCAAAAATATTTCTTGAAAAAAGATACTTACTACGTCACTTCAGGTACTACGATTTAATTTTGTACTTACTCAATTAATTTTAACCCGCCCAATTGACACTCGTATAATTTGCAGCTTGGGTGCAAGTGAGCCATGGAGATGGAATTATAGATGCTCATGTAGCTCTAGCATTCAGAGGACCATTTGGAATTCAACGTACTGGATGGGCTATTGCTCGTTCTGGCTGCTGGTCTATGCTAAAAGGTGGCTTAATACTAACTACTTCAGCTCAAGTGGACTTATATCTTGAGGTAAGTTGTTTTACCTTTTATATTAAAATATTGACATAATACATAAATGTACTCTTTAACTGACCTCAGTTAACATCCTATGCCCCAAACTTGTATAAATTGTTGAACAAGTTATGTATGATACATATTTCCTAGTTATACTAATTCAACTTTTGTTTAATATTTTCACTTGTATCTATTTCTAGGCCAACAATACCGCTATTGAGTTATGGGCAGATAGCATATCAGTAAAACCTTTTTCCCAAGAGGAATGGAAATTTCATCAACATCAAAGTACAGAGAAGGTAAATGACTTGAGTAAAATTTTACATGTATGAGACCGTGCCAAATTGAAATTAAATGCTTGATCAACATATTTACTCTGGGTTGGATCTAGCTTAGAAGTCATGAATTCACGTGAACTCAATAACTTTTGTCTAGATTCTGTATATAGAGAGAAAACCATAAGAGTAACAAATTTTTCAAAGTTCTATTTTGTACCTTTTCAATGGTTTGAGTTTGATGAGATGTCCACTCTTCTTGGCTAAATGATTGTACTGAAATACTGTCTATCCATATGTCAATTTCCGCATTATTGGTCTGGGAAAAGGAAAAAAGAAAAGATGGAGAATAAGTAATTAACGATATTCTTGTAATCAAGTTTATTATTGTATATTGAGTTATGGGCAGATAGTATATCAGTAAAACCATTTTCCCAAAACGAATGGAAACTTCATCAACATCAAAGTATAGAGAAGGTAAATGACTTGAGTAAAATTTTACATGTACGAGACCGTGTTGAATTGAAATTAACTGCTCAATCAACACATTTACTCTGGGGTGGACCTAGCTTAGAACTGATGAATTCACGTGAACTCAATAACTTTTGTCCAAACTTTGTATATGTAATAAAAAAAAATAGCTAATAATATGTTGCAGGTACGTAAAGCTAAAGTGAAAATCCAAGCAGTGGATTCTCAAGGCCAACCATTACCGAACGCAACGGTCTCCCTGGCACAACAAAGCGACGCTTTCCCATTTGGCAATGCAATAAGCCAACATATCCTCAACAACAAAGCCTATCAAGATTGGTTTACATCACGATTCAAGTACACAGTTTTCGAGAATGAAATGAAATGGTATGCCAACGAGAAAATCCAGGGCAAACAGGACTACAACATGGCGGATGCCATGCTCAATCTTGTCCAGAAACATAACATTCAAGTCCGCGGCCACAACATTTTCTGGAACAACCCCCTAAACATGCCCTCGTGGATGCGTTCTCTTTCACCAGCACAGCTCGCTACAGCTGCATCGAGAAGGATAAATTCAGTGATGAATCAATACTTAGGCCAACTTATTCACTGGGATGTTGTGAACGAAAACGTCCACTTTTCGTTTTTAGAGAATATACTCGGAAAAAATGCGTCTGCTATTTATTACAAGAAGGCTAATGAAATCGATAGCAAGGCAATTCCATTCTTGAATGATTTCAATACAATTGAACATGAGTTTGATGGAACTTCAAATCCAGCAAAGTACTTGGAAAAAATTCGAGATCTTCGATCCCACGGTTATAATGGACCGTTGGGAATTGGGGTGCAGGGGCATTTTGTCAAACCAAATTTACCTTATATTAGATCTTCTCTTGATATGCTTGCTTCAGCTGGATTGCCAATTTGGATCACCGAGTTAGATGTTGCAAACACCACCAATCAGGTAATTTTCAAGTCTTTTACATAAATAGCGGATTAAATTCACTATTTACTTTTCCAAGCTGATATACATATATTATATACTGATTATACATATATCTAATTTAAGTTATTTCAACATAATAATAATAATTCAGTAACTATACGTGAAATTAACCTGACGAACTTTCAAATTGGACAGGAGGTATATTTGGAAGAGATCATAAGGGAGGTTCATGCACATCCAGGAGTGAAAGGAATAATGATATGGGCACCATGGGGTCCTAAAGGATGTTACAGAATGTGTTTGACTGATAATAATTTCAAGAATTTGCCTACTGGAGATATTGTTGACAAGATTATTAAAGAATGGAGTCATCAAGGTTTTTCTGGTACTACTAATGAAAATGGCATTTTTGAAACTTCACTTTTTCATGGAGAATATCAAGTTGAAATCAATCATCATGAAAAACAAACATATGCCTCCATGGCTCAGAAAGTTAAGGTGGAAGCACAAAGGGATGGAACAAGGGAAAATTCACATTACACAATTTTTGTTTGACACTAATTCTGATTAATTACTCCTAATTATGTATTGCATAATTATAATTAGGAATTAAATTTGATCAAATATGTTCTTTATATATCGGTGTAGCTCTAAATATACTGTTATTAGTCTCTAGTTTATTTTTGTTAAATTTTATTTCAAATAAGGATTTTTTGGCCCAATTAAATAATAATAGAAGTATGATTGAACCAAATTGTTAATCGAGGATAAATCAGAAAAGAAACATATATTGGAATCTAGAACACTTGATAGGCAAAGAAGAATGAATTAGAAAAAAAATTAAATGAAGCTCGCGACCCTAGATTTTTTATTTTGATTTTTTTTGGAAAAATTGATTCGATGAAGTTTGGATTGAAGTTAAAAGATGTGTTTTGGACATAGTTTTTTTAGTACATATTTAACATTTTAAAAAACATAATTTATATTTTATACCAATAAATTCTAAAACCTATTAAGAATACGTAATTGTACCAAATAAATATACTTGATAATCCCAAATTATGCAGAACCTTTATGGGTAACGTTCATTATCATTATCACAAATTATAATCATGTACAAATAAGCTTGACACAAAATTATTATTCATATAATGAACTTGACAATACACTACCCTAAAATTATAACATGATTTTAATAACAACAATTCAATAAATTACAATAATTTATAAAGATTCATCAATGAAAACAAATAAATAACAACAATTGTAGTAACTAAAATTGGGATAAATTTTAAAATAGACCAAAACTTATATCGTGAGTCAAAAAGAGGTCTGATTTGGAATTTAAATTTTAAAAAAATTATGGCCAAGGTTGTGGAACTAACTATAGATATGCCTTAAACAAGCCATTCCATTTATTGTTTCGATTTAGAAAAATATTTAAGGTTCTCCATTTCCTCAAGAGTTGGAGTCATAGTAATTGGTCAAAAGTAAAAAACATACATGTATACAAAAACTAATTTTAAAATATACCTTAATAGGAATTGAAAATCTTTGACTTTGAATCTCCAAAAAAAGAAATATAATTGATTTTCATTCCCAATCAATTATATTTAAGCCTAATAAACTAATTCGAAAATATGCCTCAGTAAGAATTGAAAATCTTTGATTTAGAATTTCCAAAGAAGGAAATATAATTGATTTTCATTCTTAATCAATTTAAACCTTGTAAACTTTTACACTATAAATAGTACTGATGTTGAACACTTCATGCATATCATTACTTGCATTTTAACACCATCTCAAGGTAAATGTAATTTATCAGTAATTCTTAGTTCCCAAGGAGAGGAGCAGTACAAGGAATTTATTTACTCAACTGATGTTTACATCAAAATTTCCCTATCATTTTTTGTGATTTATATAATTGTTAGATTTAGATATTAAATTACACTATTTTTCTCCTCATAGTAATTATCTATTTGTAAATGCAGATTATTTGCTATGGATACCACGAAAAGAGAAATTCTAGTTCTAGTGTCATATTATTTACTACTTGCTTCAATAGGTTTGTATCTCTTTTTTTCATTAAAATGTGTTTGGTATGAAGAAAAATAGTTTATGAAAAATATTTTCTAATTTTTATACATTTGTTTGGTCAACAAACTCCTTCAAAATAAAAAAAAATGAGATATGTTAATTTATGACTATTGTTATATGTTTGATAGGGTTTGAAGTTTATGCGAGAGATTATGACTACAGTTATACAGCCTAGGTATATTATTTTTTGGCTTTAAGTCATTTACAAGAATAAAAAAATTATTTAATATTTTGTCTTGTTGATTAGGTAATTAATTACTCATCATTTGTTATGTTTGTAGTGTTTGGAAAGCCCTCTTAAACCTCAATATAATGGAGGGATAGTGGTAAATCCAGAATTTAATGATGGATTAACTGGATGGACCCTTTTTGGGGATGCTAAAATTGAACACAGCGTTGCAAATGATGGAAATAAATTCATTGTCGCCTCAAAGAGAAAAGGACCATATCATGGTTTCTCACAAGAGTTTCAATTGGAAAAAGACAAGTTCTATGTGATTTCTGGTACTAACTTCAACAATTATAACGTGAATTAAATATACATATATTATATATTCGTCTGATTATTTTTTGCTTAAGCATTGATGAATGACTATTGAGATATATTTAATCTCTAGGATGGCTACAAGTGAATCATGGTGATGATGCCAATGTAGCAGTCATATTCAAGACACAAAGTGGTTTTCAACATGCTGCTTGGGGGATTGCTAAATCTGGTTGTTGGTCTATGTTTAAGGGTGGCTTAGTTGTCAATGCTTCTGCTCCTGCTCAACTCTATTTTGAGGTAAAAAATACTAATTAGTTACCAAATATCATTATTCATATAGAGATTAATATATAATACTTAATAAACTTGATTACATGAATATCGTTAATTACTTATTCTCGATTTTTTCTTTTTTTCTTTTTCCCAGACCAATAATGCGGATATTGACATATGGGTAGACAGTATTTCAGTACAATCATTTAGCCAAGAAGAGTGGACGTCTCATCAAACTCAAACCATTGAAAAGGTACAAAATAGAACGTACCAATTAATCTGAAAAATTGTTACTCTATGGTCTTCTTCTCTTTCTATATATGTTCGGTTTCATTTCTTGTAATATTATTTAGGTACGCAAAAGCAAAGTGGCAATCCAAGTGGTTAACTCGCAAGGCAAGGCTTTACGTAATGCGACAATCTCTTTGATACAAGGAAGAGCCAATTTCCCATTTGGTGTTGCAATGAACAAAAACATTCTTAATAACAATGCTTACCAAAATTGGTTCTTCTCGAGATTCAAGTACACTGTATTTGAAGATGAAATGAAATGGTACAGTACTGAAAATTCTCAAGGCAAAGTAGACTACTCAACTTCTGATGCAATGGTCAATTTATGCAAGAGTAAAGGTGTTAGTATCCGAGGCCAAAATGTTCTTTGGGACGACCAAAAATTTCAGCCAAATTGGGTCCCTGCATTGTCTCCATAACAACTCTCTGTTGCTGCTGGAAAAAGGGCTGCATCAGTTATTACGAAATATAGAGGCCAACTTCTTCATGAAAATCTTCACTTCAAATTCTTCGAGAGTAAACTTGGTGCAAATGCATCTGCTACCTACTATCGTCTGGCTTCACAATTTGATGATAGAACACCTCTGTTTTTAAACGAATATAATACGATAGAAGTGCCAAGTGACGGACAATCATCACCAGCTAATTATCTTAATATGATAAAACAACTCAGAACAGGAGGATACACAGGTCCTCTTGGAATTGGATTAGAAGGACATTTTGGTGCTCCGACCATAGCTTATATTAGGGCCGGACTCGATACACTTGCTTCTGCAAAATTGCCCATGTGGATCACTGAGTTGGATGTTCGACCAGAGCAAAATCAGGTAAATTAATTCATTTACGTCGATGAATACAATATATTTCCCATAATAGTTGTAACAATTTGTTTTTCTTTTGGCATCAAAAAAAGGCACAAGTGTTAGATCAAGTTATAAAGGAGATAGTTGGACACCCAGCAGTTCAAGGGTTAATAATTTGGTCAGCATGGAAACCAACTGGATGTTTCAGAATGTGTTTAACTGATAACAATTTTAAAAATTTACCGACTGGAGATGTTGTAGACAAAGCTCGTGCGACGTTATCACATGAGGGTTTGATTGGGACTACAAATGCCGAGGGTTATTTCGAGACTTCACTGTTCCATGGAGATTATGAAGCCATTGTTACTCATCCTTCCATGGCGGATTCGACCTTTCACCACAATTTGACAGTTACGCCCACAGCTGAAACTGATGAGAAATTATCATTGAGTTACAAATTTACTGCTGCATAAGACTATTATAGGCCATAGAGATTATATGTACAGTAAATCTATAAATAATGTTAAGATGAATACAAAAGTTGAATGAAAGAACGACTCTTTCTCTATTATTATCAACATGTTAACGCAAACATATTTTGAAATGCCTTTCTGATGAAACTGGTGCAGTGACTTAGTTAGTTGGAAGTTAGTTATGTAACCGATTCTGTTAAATGGTTATTGTACTAGTTAGTTAAATAGAATATGTACAGTTAGAATGTAGATATAATCTTGTATATAAGTAAGAATACATAGTTGATTTTAGATGTAATTTTGAGATCACATTCTGTACAATTCATTTCCTGATATGTTATCTTTCATTTTCTGTACTCGTGTGTTCTTCTCAGCATTTGAGCTGTTCATTGCTTCGTTTCAATATCAAAAAAAATTCTAAAATAAGTACTTCATTTATAAGTTATACATAGCTCTAAGGAAAAAAAGTTTGTTTAGGTAATTAGATAAGTATGTATCGGGGGTTTCCTTCCCCTTCTTGTGGTATCAATAAAAAACAAAAATTAACTTTAAAAAAAAAATATAAGTATAACAAAATTAATTACCTAAATAAAATTATATATGTAAGAGTGTGGTGTGTTATATATTGATCATTGTTTAGCCTATTTCGAGTCGGTCCATATAAGCCCAAGTAAATCATAAGTAGATCAATTTATATACAATTCATTTACTTTGTAGGCGTTTGGCCATGCGATATCATATCACGATATGGTGTCGTGAGATGGAATCAGCGTTTGGACATGCAATTTTACGCTGATTCCATATCATGAGAGGTGATTCCATATTCTCCAAAAACCATGATATATCATGATTTGAGATTTTTTAATACAATAATTGATCCATGAGTTTATATTTTGTTAAAACAACTCCACATTTATATCTACTAACCATTTGTTTCATATGTAAATAAAATTTATAATCACATCATTACTTTTTAAAATTTATTATTCTCACCAATATAAAATTTATTATTACTTTAAATTTGGTGAATATAAATGATAAAATAGAAATTCATTTGGTGAATATAAATAAGAACGAAGGGAGTAATACTTTTTTGATTTTTCATAATAAAAAAAAAGTCTTAATCTTATGACTAAGCATAATATTGATAAAAGACAATTTTCATTGGCGGTGCCGCACTTTCTTAATCTTAGTATTCACAAAATGTTCGTTCACATGACTAAAGAATATCAAGTCCAATTGATTGAGGACTTGGGAAAATTTGATCAATTGGTTATTAATATTTAGTCAAGTGGACTAGTTATAATTTTTTTGATTAAA
>JAJOOH010010457.1:0-47176 GCA_029582605.1 Solanum gracilifrons | reverse complement strand
AGCCACCATAGACTAGGCACATCATATTCAACAAGTCATAACATCTTCATTTAACATTAGACATAAGACCAACATACTTCATAACATCATGTAAGGACTCATTCATTTACTACATCATTAGTCATAACCCATTTAGTTCATATCATAGGTAAACCACCCTCACAACCCCTTCACAAGCTCACTTGTGTAATGTACACATGGAGTCCCATACCCCCAAATATACTAAGCAAACCCATTAAGAAGTCATAACTGTAATTCACATGCATAATCATACTTCATGTCTTGACATAAGTAAAGTCAACCTTAACATGCTTTCATAGTAACATACATAGACCATAGTCTTCATTACATAAAGAGCCTAATTATAACCTCCTTTAGAGTCCACTCGTGCAATTCATAAGTAGGGTCCATAGTCCTACCTACACTAAGTAACTCTTCAAGAAATCATGACTAGAGTTCATATATAATCAAGTGTAAGGGTAAGTGGAGAATGATATTTCAACAATACCACAATTTACACAATAGCCATAGGATCTTCACTTTCTAAGTGAATCATACGTTCATACACAACTTTCATCAACATGTACAAACCTTCATAATTTACCCTTCAAGGGTCATGAATCATGTCTCACAATAACACCTAGAAATACTACATTAGGCATGGGTAAAAGAAGATTCAATAACTAAAATACCATAGACACAATTTATAGTATTCATCTTGCTGCAATACACCAATCACAAATTCATGAAATTTGGGTCATGGGGAAATTCATGGGTTCATGGGGGAATTTACTATAAAATCACTATAAATCAACAATTCCATCATAATATAAGACAATTAACTCATTCAAATCGTTTTTAGGAAGAACCCATGACTAGATTGAAGAACCCTAGGTTTTTGGGAAAATCTACTAATTGAAATGGAAAGTTTAAGGGCATCACGAAAGGAAGCTTTCCATGAATCAAGATTCCCATACTTTGATTGTAGATTTCCTCACGAATTGGAGTTGAGAAGATGGGTTCTTGAGCCCTAGTCTTCAAGTTCTTGTTCTTTTTCAATGGAGTATTTCTAGTGAGAGAAATATTGTGAGGGAGAGGATTTTGGGAATTATTTGGGTGTTGTGAATTAATGACTAAAATTGGGTGAATCGGACTTAAAAATATCTTATATAGTACCCCTAAAAATACCCAAAACAACCTCACTTTAATTGGACCTAAATAGGAAAAGACTTAATTAATTGGCCCTCACTTATGAACCCCGTCAGGCTTCACGAGTCGTGGTGAGGACCACGACCCGTGGTCCTCCTCGTGAAGGTTGGACAGTAGCCCCTCAAACCACGACCCGTGGTCCTCCTCGTGAAGGTTGGACAGTAGCCCCTCAAATGTGGCATTAGGCTCACAAGCCCAAGGCATCACCACTAGGGGCTCCACGAGCCGTGGTCAAGACCACGAGCTGTGGTCCCTCTCGCGGTCCTTGAGGCAGTAGCCATGCCTTTTTGGACCCCTAGATTGAGTGCCTAAGGGATCTTCACGAAGGGCTCGACGAGCCATGGTCCCTTCCGTGGAAGTTGAGGCAGTGTCTAGGACATTTGGACGCTTCTCTCCTTGGCCAAGGAAACTCCACGAGGCCTCCCACGAGCTGTGGTCATGACCACGAGCTGTGGTGATGGTCGTGGAAGTTAAGGCAGTGTGCTCAAGTTTGGGGCAGCCTTGGCCTTTGGCCTTGGCTTTCCCCTTTGGCTTGGCAGTTGCCCCTTAGGCCTTGACTCTTAAAACCCCGTTTTCAAGTCTAGATGGTCAACTAATCTACGGGGAGTCATTTTTTTTTATAATTTTTAAACCTGATGTTTAGCTCTAGATTAACCTACCATTTTTCGGGGTGTTACATTTTCTCCCCCTTGGGAACATTCATCCTCGAATGAAGATTTAGACACCTTACAGAATTAAAGACTCAAGACTAACATCCCATCATTCGTGCAATATCAATAAAAAAAATGCACAATTCATAGGAGGAAACATCAACTCCATTCACAAGATATAAACAATGCAACACAAGGAAGTAGGAGCTACTTGACAACCGATTATGCACAAAACTCATCATTTATTATCATCATAGGAGGAACTACCTTCTCCAACTCAAAGCAAGCTCAACACAACAATATGGAGCCAATATGCCATTTCATCAAAGGCTTAAAAATCATGTTCATCATAAACATATATAAGCATGTTCATCAAATCATCTCATTTAGTCAAATATGCAATCATCATACTAAAATGCAAATCAACATGAGGAACATATAAATCATGAAAACTCAATTTATGCCAAATATGAATTCTCACAAGAACATGCATATTATAAAGAAATCATAAAGAACACTAATAGCACATATGACTTCCAAAACACCAAACTCAAGAAAACTACTTACCTCAAGTTTGGATAGGCGTTGAAGGAAAAAGATGAGGATATCGGGACTTCATATCGGCCTCGACCTCCTCTGTAGCACCCTCAACTAAGTGACTCCTCCATATAGCCTCATCATTCATAGGTGTTAATAGAGAAATAACATTCCATCATAACACAATTACATTCTAAGCATGATCATAATACATTCATTTAGATCTCACACACATACTTCACTTCATAATCATACATAGATTCTTCATGAAACTTGCCTTCAAGGATATGAACCAACATCAATCCATAAATCCAAGATACTAAAATAGATAAGGTAATTGACATGATCCAACATCCAATTAAATATAAACACAAGCAATTCAACATACTACTATGATCAATAAATTCCCAATCACAATTCACTACTTAAGAATTTGGGGGAAAACACGGGTTCTAGGAAGAAACCATCTTAATTCAACTTTAAATCTACAATTCATTGATAATTCAATGCAATAATGCCTTTAGAAATCTTTTTGAATCGAACCCACGCATAGATTAAAAAGTAGGGTTTTGGGGTAACATTGGAGACTTGAAATCAACTTTGAGATTGGCTCCTTGAAAGATAATAAGTCAAGGATGAAGACCACCATACCTTTAATGGAAGAATCCCACGAAATTCCCTTGAAAAACTTGAAGTCTTGACCTTGGAAGCTTGAAGTCTTCACCTCCAATGGAGGTTTCTAGAGAGAGAACTTTTGGAGGTTTCTAGATTTAACATGAATTTATTAAACCACCCTTCACATTGGCCGAACCCTTGACAACTTTTGCAAGGGTGAACCACGACCACCAAACCACGGATCGTGGTCTGGATCACGCCTTATCCTGGTCAAACATGGTTCGTGGCTATGGCTTGGACATGAGGGAGTTGACCCACGGAACAAATCCGCGAGTCGCGGTTTGACCTATAGGGTGTGGTCACCCTCCGTAGGTCACCACATTGTTGGCAACATTCGCTTATTGAGTCAGCCTTGGGGTTAGGCTAAGAGTCCTCCTCAACGACTCCTAGGGTGGTCCTTGGGGAATCGTACCTTGACGTTTAACCCCTATACCCCTCAACCATAGATCGGGACAACATTAAACCACCTCAAACCTCGTGATAAACACACACACTCCCTAGTTAGGCTCTAGTTTCACTTATTCATTTTACGGGTCGTTACATTATCCCCCACTTAGAAACATTCATACTTGAATGATACTTAAAACACATTAAGGGGTTAACGACTCAAAACTAGCAGCACATCATGCATGCAACATCATAATCAAATGCACAAAACTAGGAGGAAACATCAACTTCGCATCAATAAGCTCAATGCAATACAATAAAGTAGGGTCTACATCTACAAACTCATTATGCAACATAACTTCAACATTTATCATTCCATTGGAGGAATTACCTTCTCCAACTCATATCATGCTCATCACAACATCATTAAGCACATTATGCAATTTCATCATAAAAACACATTTAGGCATGTTCTACATTTAACCTCATGAAGCATATAGACAACTCATACTAGATGCATATCAACAAGAGGAACATAATGCATAAAAACTCAATTCCTCATTCAAACATAAACTCATTATGAACATGCATAACATAAGGAGACCATGGAAACACATATTCACACATGACTCCAAAATCATGAAACAAGCTACAAGGAACTCTTGGTCTCAAAGCTTGAATAAGAATAGAAGGTAAGATATAAAGATATCGGAACTCTCAACAACCTTACTATTCAGTATACCATCCCCCACTTAGGATAAAACCCAACTAAGGTTAACATGAAAACAACATAAGGAACCTCAGCAAGACATTCATAACTATAACGAACTGTCACTTACCGGTACCTTCATTCTGATAAGCTCCTTTGTCTTTGTTAGCTTGAAGCACATAGAAACAGTTTCTCTTTGGAGCATTAGGATCCGGGCCATCAAGAGAAGCTTGTTTGCTCTCTCTTCATTTTTCCATGAGTGTTGGACAATCTCTCATTTTATGACCGTTATTTCCACACCCAAAGCACACATCCGTGCCGGTAAGGCACTTACTGAAATGTTGCTTCCCATACTTGGGACATATAGATCTTTCAAAATAAGAACCACCTCCATTTCCTCCTTCAGAGTTAGGGTTAGACACCCTATCATTGTTGACCATAGGAGAATCTTAGCGATAAAACCTCTTTTTGGACCTTGGTTGACTTTGTTCATCGGGACTAGATCTTTTTGCCTCTTTATTCATTTTCCTAAGTTTCGTTTCCTCAATTTGTTAGGCGTATACCATGAGCCTATAAATATCCATGTCATGATGGAGCATTGCCATACGACATTCTTCTTCAACCAAACCGGACACCCCCATCACAAACTTATTCATTCTAGCCCTCGAGTTTGTCACTAAGGTTGGAGCATATTTGGATAGTTGGGTGAACTTCAGAGAATACTCCTTCACACTCATACCCCCTTAACGAAGGTTCATGAATTCTACTAACTTTTGTTCCTCAATTCTAAAGGGAAAAACCTATCAAGGAAAGCTTATTTGAAAACCTCCCAATTTATGGGACCCACTCTTCGTGGCCTCTCACCCTTCCATTGCTCAAATCAAATTTGAGCTACATCTTTTAGTTGATAGGCGGCTAACTCCGCCTTTTCCTCCGAAGACACCCCCATGGCACTATGTATTTTGCAAACCTCATCAACAAACCTTTGGGGATCTTCTTCTACTTTGGAACCTAGAAATTTGGGAGGAATCATCCTAGAGAAATCCCTTAACCTCGAACCCATAGTACTCTCATTAGCATTCACCCTAGGACCCACATCTCTATTAGCTTAGGCCATCATAGCTTGGGCTAAGGTTAGAAAATCCGACCTAATCTCTTAATTAGTCATGTCCGGAGCATTAACCGAAACTTAATTGGCTTAAGGAACTTGGTCACCTTGAGGACCTTGGGGAGGAACTCCCTCATTCACCATCTCCTCTTCCACTCTCCTTGCGGTAGTCCTTCTTGTATTCATATCCTATAAACACAAGAGAAGGATTAGGAAAAGGACACTTATAGAACTAAATCTAAGGCACGACTTCAAGAATATGAAAGAAGTGTAACTTCCTAACATCTTATAGCCTCTCGCTCATAAATGTGTCGTGACTCACACCGATGAACAAGACTCTACTAGGCATGTCTTGTGAGACTTCAATCCTAAGACAATTCTAAAAACTTTGTGCTCTGATACCATGTTTTTCATGACCCGAGGCTACCCCCCTAGAAGCGACATGCCGTACTTGACCCCGAAGGGGTCTCATACAAGCCTCGTAGCATTTTCAATGCTTAAGATACTTAGAAATAGTTTAGCATTAAAACTTTTCTTTTATAAATCCAACAATCGAAAACATTAAAAACAAGCGAAAGTCTATCATCTCACATGGCCATCTAAACAACATACTTGAAACAACATAGGGTCACGACCCTTTACAATCGAGGTCATAACAATAGTCTATTACATGAAAAGAAAGGAAACATCTAAACACTTGTCCTCGATCTATGAGGACATACCACTTAGTCTTGGGGAACTCAAATTCAAGCTTCACTAGAGAAAACCACTCAAATTCCAGAACCTACACTTGTAGTAAACATAGAAGAATGGGTTAGCACAATTAAGTACTAAGTATGATAACCATGCAAAAACATGCTTAAAACATACATTTTATTTGAAAGTCATGATATATGCCATTTTTATAAAACCTTCATAAACATAAGCATAAGAGGCATAATATAAGACATAACTAACATATAAGTCATTTGACCACATTAGAAACATAATCAACATATAAGTCACTTAATCCAAATTAGAACTCAATCACCATATAAACCATTACCGTCACATTAAGCCTTCACCTCAAGTAACCCTCAGACTATACTTTGTGCAATGTATGAATAGCGTCCCATACCACTATCCACACCAAGTACCACCTTAAGGTCACCAAAAGTGAACTTACCATTCAACCTTACCATCTTTACACCATTCACATACATAAGAGATATAAATACTTAATAGGTCATATCAACACATAAGGACCATCATCTAGGAAACTCTAAGTCATACTTGTGCAATGTGCAAGTAGCATACCATACTATTACTCACACTAAGAAATCCTTTGAAGCCACCATAGACAGCACATTCATACTCAATAAGTCATGACAAGGAAGTAACTCATAATACAACCAAGTATAGCATGCATCATCTCATTTAAGCATATAAGTCAACATACTTCATTAGCTTCATTACATTAAGAGCACCTTTATTCATTATACATTAAGCCAATATTCTCATAAACACATCATCATAAGAGCACATTCATTTCATTAACATTATAAAGGAACAAACCACAACCTCTCTCAAAGCCTACTTGTGTAATGCATGGATGGTGTCTCATACCACCACACACACTAAGTAGTGCATTCTCAATAAGCCATAGTTCATTATTATTCTTTGTGGGGGTAAGCCTTAACCTACATTGACCATGGGAGCAATTAATGGAATCCCGGTGTCACCCTCACCGGATAAGGGATTCCTACTTGCCTAAGGTAGGACCATTGTTTTTAGCTTAGGTTGATCGACTATCTAGACCTATGTGGGCACATAGTTTAAGGGATATGAAGATTGATACTAGATACCCCACCTCAACTCACGTATGGGCATCCATTTCAAGAGATTGTTACTAGATACCCCACCTCAACTCATGTATGAGTATCCATCTCAATCATTATCCACTCGGTGCTTAGCATTATTCCCCATAGAGTATTTGACATTTATTACTTTCATTCATTATTATAGGATAAGAGATTGCTACTAGATACCCCGCCTCAACTCACGTGAGGGCATCCATCCCAAACCTAACATTCATTCTTTCATTCATTGGATATATCATAGATTCAAAGATGAGGATAGCCTTTCACCTAAGAATACCCTTATTGTGAGAAAGTCCTTTCACAACAAGTCATTATCATTTATTAGAGTACAATTGAGAATAGCCTTTCAATCAATCCATCATCATTAACATTATATCATAGAAACTTCATTCATTAGTCATTCGTGAGTGTGTGTATGTGAGAATAACCTTTCACATATAGCCTAATCATTCATAGGTATTAATAGAGAAATAACATTCCATCATAACACAATTACATTCTAAGCATGATCATAATACATTCATTAAGATCACACACATACTTCACTTCATAATCATACATAAATTCTTCATGAAACTTGCCTTCAAGGCTATGAACCAACATCAATCCATAAATCCAAGATACTAAAATAGATAAGGTAATTGACATGATCCAACATCCAATTAAATATAAACATAAGCAATTCAACATACTACTATGATCAATAAATTCCCAATCACAATTCACTACTTAAGAATTTGGGGGAAAACACGGGTTCTAGGAAGAAACCATCTTAATTCAACTTTAAGTCCACAATTCATTGATAATTCAATGCAATAATGCCTTTAGAAATCGGTTTTAATCGAACCCATGCATAGATTGAAAAGTAGGGTTTTGGGGTAACATTGGAGACTTGAAATCAACTTTGAAATTGGCTCCTTGAAAGATAATAATTCAAGGATGAAGACGGCCATACCTTGAATGGAAGAATACCACGAAAATCCCTTGAAAAACTTGAAGTCTTGACCTTCGAAGCTTGAAGTCTTCACCTCCAATGAAGGTTTCTAGAGAGAGAACTTTTGGAGGGGAAGAGAGGTTTATATTTTGGGTTTTGAAATAATGAAGTCTAAAATATGTTTTAATACCTAAAAAACCCTTAAAATACCTTAAATAACTATTTAAAACTGTCCCCCAACCAAACTAGACTTAAGATGAATTTACCAAACCACCCTCACATTGGCCGAACCCTTGACAACTTTTAAAGGGGTGAACCACAACCACCAAACCACGGACCATGGTCTGGATCACGCCCCATCCTGGTCAGGCGTTGTTCGGTGCTGTGGTTTGGACATGAGGGAATTGACCCACAGAACAAGTCCACGAGTCGTAGTTTGACCTACGGGGCATGGTCCCCCTCCGCAGGTCACCACATTGTTGGCAACATTCTTTTTTTGGGCCAGTCTTGGGGTTAGGCAAAGGGTCCTCCTCAAGGACCCCTAGGGTGGTCCTTGGGGAGTCGTACCTTGACGTTTAACCCCTAAACCCCTCAACCATAGCTCGAGATAACATTAAAACACCTCAAACCTCGTGACAAACTCATACACTCCATAGTTAGGCTCTAGTTTCACTTATTTCGTTTTACGAGTCGTTACACATTCTATCAACAATGATCCAAATAGAATCATGTTGCCTTCGAGTATGAGGCAACCCCTTAATAAAATCCATATTCACATCCTTCCACTTCTATGTAGGAATATCTATATCTTGGGACAACCCTCCTTGTCTTAGGTGTTCGGCCTTAACTTGTTGACAATTCAGACACTTGTCTACAAAAACTGTTATATCCTTCTTCATACCATTCCACCAATAGACTTCCCGTAGGTCACGATACATCTTGGTGGCTCCCGGATGAATAGAATACCTCGAACCATGAGCCTCTTCTAAAATTTGCTTCCTCAAGCCATCAACATCCGGAACACATAATCTACCTTGGTACCTAAGCACCCCATCTCCCCTTTGGGAGAAAACCTGAATGGACTTGTTGAGTACCGATTCTTTCAACTCCATTAATATGGGATCAATGCCTTGTTTAGACTTAACATCAACCACAAAGGAGGATTCGGAACCATGACGGACCATGATACCATGCTTGGTGGTATCCACTAGTTGGACACCTAACCGGGCCAACCTATGTACATCACAAACAAACTCTTTCTTTTAATCCTCTATATGAGCCACACTACCCATGGACAATCAACTTAGGGCATCCGTAACTACATTGTCTTTGCCGGGGTGTTAAATGACACTCATGTCATAATCCTTCAAAAGATCTAACCACCTTCTTTGTTAGAGATTCAAGTCTTTTTGGCTAAGCACATATTGAAGACTCTTATGATCAGTGAAAACATCCACATGGACCCTGTATAGGTAATGTCTTCATATTTTCAAACCAAACACTACCGCCGCTAAATCGAGATCATATGTCGGATAATTATTTTCATGGATGTTGAGTTTCCTTGAAGCATAGGCATTCACTTTACCATGTTGCATAAGGATACATCCCAAACCCACTCGAGAAACGTCACAATAAACAACAAAACAATCGATACCCTCTGGTAAGGTCAACACCTGACCGGAAGTAAGTCTATCTTTCAACTCTTGGAAGCTTTTCTCACATGCCTCTGACCACACAAACTTAGCCTTCTTTTGAGTCAAAATCGTCAACGGAGAAGCAATGAGGGAAAAACCCTCAACAAACCTGCTATAGTAACCGGCCAAACCCAAAAAACTTCTAATATCGGTAGAAGTTAGAGGTCTAGGCCAACCTTTGACTGCATCCGTCTTCTTAGGATCTACCTCAATACCCTTGCTCGACACAATATGACCAAGGAAAGCTATGGATCTTAGCCAAAACTCATACTTCCTAAACTTTGCATACAATTGGTGGTCTTTAAGGACTTTCAATACAATCCTCAAATGGTTCATATGCTCATTTTCACTCTTTGAATAGATCAAAATATCATCTATAAAAACTATCACAAACATATCAAGATAGTGCTGATTTCACGTATCAGGACAATTCATCCAATTCTAAGTGCCAACGATCGTTAGTTAGTAATATAACCCAACTAAGCGAGTTGGGGTCGAATCCCACAGGGAGTGGAACGTATTTGAGAATCAAGCGCCAATAATGAATATGTTCAAGTCAATCATAGGTAAAGACATTTATGAATAAAAGCATGGTTTAAGTTTGAGGTGACACAAGTGTCAAATAACAGGTGGTTTTGGTTTCAACTATCAGCTACAGCAACAAATAACACGAACATAACACGAAAATAACAACTATAGAGACGGGTTCTTGTGATGTGATTGGATTATAAGCCAAGGTAGACAAATGGGTAATTGCAACTGATAGTAAATAGTTGTAGATCAGTGAATAAGCTAGCCTTTAGTGGGGACAAACTTTCTCTCGAACAATTTATCCCAAATCAAGTTGGTTTCTCTCGAACACCAACAAACAACAATTAAGAACAGCCTACGCTTTAGTCCATTCACTCTCTTGAGCTGAATGTGTTGAAAAGGGTTTAGGATTCACTTTCTTGAGCTGAACCCATGACAACCCAATGCCCATAGACCATCAATTCAGTAATCTTGGTTTTAAAACCTCTCTCTCTCGCAAGGCAATAACACGAAGGTAGAGTTGCATTTGCAACTACAACCCTTTAGATTAAGCCACAATTACTGAATGAAATCACTTTTAAACAACATTTAAACTATCAATTAACAATACCCAGTAGCTAAATCAACCCATAATCACACCCTAAGAATTGGGATTTTAGCTAGACATCATAAAAAGATAAAAATCGTTACCAAATTGTGTTTCCATCAACTGGGTAAGATTAATTTCATCTTTACAAAGATCAAGATTGAAGAATCTGAAAGACCCACTTCCAATTTCTCAAAAATGAAAATCTTGAAATCTTCAAAGCTAAGGAAAATATTCTCTGAATACTCTCAGTTCTCAGCTCTAAACTTCAAAACTGATAATTATGAATATAAATATTAAGATAGATTTTAAACTAAATATTCAAAAATGTATTTATAGATGCCAAAAATGTGTTGCGAAGGACCATTCAGTGCAGCCAGTGGGGATCGCCGGTCTATTCGGCGATCCGCCCTTTGGTCAATTCCATCGCCTTTTTGCTTTGGCCTTTAACATCTTCAGATTCTATAACTCTGGGCCATCTAGCACTGCATCGTGGAGCCGTTCGGCGACATGCTGACTGCTTATTTCTATCGCTGACTTGATTTTCTCCTTTAGGGCTTGGCACACTGGAACTTTAGGCGAGATCATGGCCATTCGGCGACTCGCCCAATGGGTTAGGCGATCATCAAGCCTTCATTTCTTCATTCTTTCAACTGCTTTGTTCCTTTATGCTCATTAGTGTCCATGCTTTGTTCCTCAATCCAAATAC
The DNA here is from genome assembly GCA_029582605.1 of Solanum gracilifrons. Classification (NCBI taxonomy): domain Eukaryota; kingdom Viridiplantae; phylum Streptophyta; class Magnoliopsida; order Solanales; family Solanaceae; genus Solanum; species Solanum gracilifrons. Next base: position 35,588 of record JAJOOH010010457.1, on the reverse strand, counting down.
CTGAAAATCAAGGATTTACATCAGTTATTAGCACAAAATATGCATTTAAGGACACTAAATCTATTAAAATAAACCCTAAATGAGTCCAAATTGTGGACTCACCAACACCCCCAACTTAAACTTTTGCTTGTCCTCAAGTAAAACTCAATTTCAGCAGTTAAAAAAAGATGTCTCAAACAGTGCTTCACAAGACTCAATCATGAATCTACACAAAAAGACTCAACTTACTCATGCAAGGATCAATTGTGCACTGAAACATTCAAGTTGTGACTCACCATTACCAAAGAATCTCAAGCTCACAAGACTTGCTTCAAATGCAAGTTCAAGCTCAACAAAGGTATTTAAATGCCCTCATACAAAGAATGATTCCATATTCACACACAATGGTTCAACACTTTAAAGCTCCGGAATCAAATGTAACGCACACACTCACAAAGAAGAACACAATGCATGATTTCACCCATAGGTTTGCCCGTATTTTCCAATCAACATTTGTATCAGCTCACTCGAAATAAAAAAGGTCTTTTCAAGGCTTGTGACAGGGCTGAGTATAAAGGTATGGTCATTTAGGCTCAATGGCTGCAATCCTCATGAAATGTGGTATGAACGACACTTTGTTTCCTTTCTTTTATCATTCTCATTCATACTCAAAAGTCACCCCATTATTCATCTTCTATGGACTGTTGGACACCCCATTTTCTTTATACTTTCACAACTTTATTCCACGACTTTTTCATTCTTTTCTTCTTTTTATCTCTTTTTTTTTTGTATGGCGGGGTTCCATCTTTCTCAACATCATGGGTCAAGGGGACTTATTTGCATTTCTTGATTTACCTTCTCTTTTCACCACACCCCCAACATAGGCTTTTGGCCTAAGCTGGCTATTCAAATAAACTACAAATTATGAGGATTATGGTAATGGCTAAAGAAACGTCACAATTTCATCAAGTTTCTTCCAAGAAAAGATTAAGGCTCAAAGGGTGTTCAAGCGAGGTTCACACACTCACGAGGTAGGCCACAAAAAGAGGTATAATGTCAAATTGTTTCACACTTTTCAAAGTTGTCTAAGATCATCTCAAGAGCTTGCATCACTTAGTCAACCGGACCAATGGGGCAAATTCTAGGTGTCATCACACATAGTTCACGGTAAGCTCATCACACAAGGCATTGACACCAATGTCCATCAAGACTCCACACTTTCTCTAGTGAGCAATGTTCATCACAAGAAACTCAATTTGATATTGTGCTAGTCACAACGAGCTGCAAAAAGTTCATATATTATCTATGCAACTTCATTTGGCCTCATCGTAGCCTCACATTCATTTTTGTTCGATTATGAGCACTATTCAAGACATCGATATTGATCAAGATCGATACTCAAATTTGTCAGAGAACAACCACGCTTAAACACAAACAAGAGGTGGAATAATTTTTTTCGGAAGGGTCCAGAAATCATTTATAATTAAAAACAAGGAGCCACAAGTTCAATCATCCACAAAATCTGTGTAAAACACAATTATAGCTCAAAAACCCAATATATAAACAAAACCACAGTCACAAAAGGTCACAAAAGGTGGGCCTCACCCCACGACAAATAAAAATCATTTGTCCTCAAATGTAAGAAAAATAATATCCAAAAGTCCATTGAAGTAAGACAGAGAGGGTGGTAAAGAGGGATCCTGTCTAAATAGTCGTTCCATCTATCGGGGTATTAGTGCCCGGTGTGGTGCTCAAAACTTGAGTGTCAGTACCCGAAGTTACCTCAAAAGTACCACCAGCTCCACTAGACCCACCCATGGTGGTGTCTCTCAAAGATGTTTGGCGCGCAGTCTCGATTATGGCATCCTCGAGGTCAGCTAGATCGTCATGCACCTCAGCATCACACACATCGATTTGCTCCTCGTCAGTCTCTGCCTCTGATTCATCAGTTGTTGTGCCCTTCCTATGTACATCTCCGATGGTAGCCGGAGGAATCTCTGAAGTGTCAAGAGCGTCCATATCATTAGAAGTTTCTAGTAACTAAGTGAAGTCGGTAGACTATTAATAGTCTACATCCTTCCTCAAATCTGCTAGTTTGTCATTCAAAGACATCACCTCAGAGGTATCCCCGTGTCTGCTCTCGCAAGCCTCAACTCTCGCAGTTAGAATGTCAATAGAAGTACGGAGGGAAGTCAATACAACAAAATGTGCCCTCTCGATCATCCACGGGACTTCTATCTCTAGTCAGGTGGCTCTCACCTCACCTGAATAGGCCAGGTGCCCCATCTTCAATATCATCGTCGGGGTAATACTGGTGGCTTGGAGAGGTTGAGGCACCCGGAGCCTGTGAAGAAGGAGTCAGAGCAGATGTACCTGAAGGCCCGGAGGCAGGAGTAGGCAAAGATGCCTCTGCAGGTATAGAATCAACGTCCACCTCTAAAGAAGTATTTATCAGAGCTGCTCTCCTCCTATCAGCCTCCTCTCATGTGTACTCGGCCTCAATATGCCGGATGTCAATGGAGGAAGATGGGGTAACCTCAATATCTCTCGTACCATCTCGAGGTACTCCAGCATGCTAGCACAACTCTGTGATCAGGATCGAGAATGTCAAAGGGGGTCTGACTCTTAATGGCCCTCATGGACATCTCTTGCTCTATGAGGAGTCCCAGGTTGATGCTCCTTTGGGATATGATAGCTCCAAGGTAGGCCGCCTTAGGGTGGCGCAAAATGGACTCTTACTGGGATGAGATTATGGTGCTTCTAATAAAGCCAAACCAAAACCGAGTAGCAATACTAAAATCCCTCTTCTCTATGGGAACCCCTGCCTTAATTCACCTCGGGGTGGCATCGGAAATCAGTGGAGCCAATCAGCCCTTCAAGTCATCCAAGGACTCTGTAACTGGGAAACCTTCATATGCCTCCGTAGCTCCAAGACCCCTGCCAAGTATAGTATTGACGTACTCTCTATTTCATCCAACTTCTTTACCATAGACTATGACCGACTTAACCGGTTTGAACTCACTGGACTTCTTCTTGCTCTTTGGGACCAAGTCACCGTACACTTTATAGAATTCTCGGACCCATGAAGGAATATAGGGGACTCGAGGTCTGGTGAACTGCTCAAATATATGGAAGTGGAGGGTGTCCCTCACCTCAGAGTATTACCCTCACGGCCCTCTGTAGAAAACAGCTTCTCCAACTCATCACCTTTGAACCTGTTGAAAAGCTTGGGAGGAGGTACTACTAGTGGCACAAGAGCCTCAGAGGTGCTGGAGCTGGCACTGAACTTGCTGGGGTGGAAACTTGAGGGACTCTAGTTGAGTCAGGGTGAGATCTAGCACGGATCTCTGCCTGCCGGGACTGTAAGGGCTGCTCATCATCAGGCTCAGATAATGCAGCCCGGGAGTCACCATCCACTCTTTAAACTGTGGGCCTCTTACCTCTGCTCTGCCTTCCAGTTGGAGGCTCTTGCCTTCCCCTTTTGGAAGGGTTTGCTCCCCCTTCATTTATTGTGATACCCCGTGCTATTTTTCGTGGTGGAATGTTGATTTTTGTCCTTACCATGTCTGCAAAAACATCATAAAAAGTTAGAAATAATTCAACTAAAAGCACTGAAAAACAGTTGCAGACAGACTCGCTGAACCGGACGGTGAGTCACCTCATCACTTTAACGAGCTAGATCGGGCTCGTCGAAAGGATTGGTTCAAATATCTTAGAAAAATTTGGCATGTCGGCGATGGAAAGGCCTTTTGGCGAATCACTAACAACATTCGGCGAGCAAGAATTAGCCCGTCGAAAGTTACAGTGCAATTAAGGTTCATGGGTGTAGACAAAGGGCGATTAAGAAGGACTTTTGGTGAGTCCTTGAATGCATTCCACGACCTCAGGCTTCATACGAAAAGTTAGAGAACCTCACTTAAGATTTAGCATGAAGTTAAAGGTGAGATGGGGACCTTCAGTGAACCGCCGAATGGTTCGGTGAGCTCGACCCAGCTCACCAAATGACCCAACGTGCCTACTTTCAACCCAACTTCTTGAATTCAACCCTACACCCCCCAAAAACAAAATCAAAGCATGCACTTCTACAATTCAACTAAGACCCATTACACCCATTACCCCGGGATACTCAGACTTCTCCCGATTATGCTAAATTTGGCCATTTTTTGACTTTTGCCTTTAAGAATGACATCAACCGCTCCATTATTAGGCAAGATACATCATTTGGCACAAATACATGCTACTTAGACTTCACCCAACTAAACCCAATAAGATGCAAGCACAACCCCACAAATTTTAACCAATTCTAAGGCGCAAAATCATGGAAATTCAACAATTTGAACATGACGGGAATTTTTTTTTGAATTAACATAGGCACACACATACACAATTAAGATCAGAGAGGCCCAACACAGATCACTAAGATCAAATTACTAGCAAATGAGTACAAATTGCTGAAAATAAACTTGGGATTCGGAAAACCAACCTTAGAGGCCGAATAATCAAGATTGAAATGCTAGGCAGCAAAGTAATCCACTCTGAACACACAATCAATGACTCAAATACGATAAAAATGCAAGAAATATAAGAAATTGTGTGCAGGTGTGAGTTTTGGAAGATTAAAAGTGAGGGAAAGTGAAAGAGTTTGAAAGTTTAAACCTTTGGCCTTTGAAAACCGTCCTGTTCTCGCTCATTCGGTGACATTATTTTTTCTCGCCAACCCACTCGGTGACACGTCGAGTGGGAACTTACCTCACTGAGTTTTATTGGACCTTCTGTTAATGTGGGGGTCCAAACGGCGGACTAGATCATGATCGTCGATTCACCAAGTTGCTCTTGGGCTTGCCGAGTTTTACAGACTCTAATTTAAAATTGTCTTGAGCCCAACAGAGGTCTAGGTCAGGCTCGCCAACCTCTTTGGCGATGCACCGACTAGACTTTTTACTCGCAAACTTGCGCTTTTCAAACACCTTCCACATTTTAACCTGCACAATAACACACCATTATTTCTAAATAAAAAATAAAGGGGTAAAACCTTAGGTTGCCTCCCAAGAAGAGCCTTAGTTAACGTCGTTGCACGACACAAGTCTCCACTTAAGTTCCATTAGTGGGGTTTGCCTCATTTTCATAAGGAAGCCCCTCTTCTGGTTTTGGGTAGAGGTGAGATAACACTTGGTCCATTTGGAACCCCAGTAGCTGAATGAGTATGGAATGGGAGGTCGTCATCTGGTTCAGTATCTTGACGCAGGGATACCTCCCAGACATAAAACGGTGTACTCAACCCCGAAGGTGTCTCATACAAGCCCTTAGCATAATCATAACATAAAGACATGGCAATTATGCGGAAAATTTAAAACTTTTACAATAGATGTCAAACTTCATTTTCATAAAGGAAAATCATAAGAGTCTAGACCTTGTCTCATTCCCCATATAAAACATTAGAATACAAAGTTTGGGACTTAGCCCTTTTACATCAATAAAGTTTCAATATACGAAATACAATAGGAACTAAGAAATGGATAATCCGTCCTCGAACTTGAGGACTCACCAAGCTTAGGGAATAGTTAACCCAAGCTTCTCTTGAAAGGAGATAGTGCCTCAACGACCGAAACCTACCCTTATAAGAAAATGTAGAGAAAATGGGTTAGCACAATTAATTGTACTAAGTATGGAAGCAATGCACCAAAAAATCCTTAAAACATGCATAAAAGGGACATTTAGTTGAGCCTTTTTCATGTTTAAAAGCCATTATGCACATTTAGAGTAATCACCAAGTCAAACCATACCGTGAGCCACCTTAGGCTACCATAGTCATGCATAACTTACCTTAAGCTCATCCAAGTCAATAATCGTAGACAAGGAAAACATCATGTTCATAGTTCATAATAAGAAAGTCATTCTTAACACCAATTCATATCATGCATACATGAATTCATACATATTCATGTCATAAGTAAACCACACCATAACCCCTTCATAGGTCTACTTGTGCAATGTACAAGTGAAGTCCCATACCCCCACTCCTACTAAGGAAAGCCTATTAAGAAGTCATAGAAATAGCTCATGTTCATGTTCATATTAATATTCACGGTTCATGTTCATACATAGCATACATTAACTCATAAAGCATCATGTTATCAAGCACATGCCATAATCACTCTGAAAGCTCACTTGTGCAATGTATAAGTGAAGTCTCATACCCCCATTCATACTAAGTAAAACCCCTCAAGTAATCATAGCACATGCCTCATATTTGTGTTCTTAGTTCATGTTCTTGTTCATGTCATGTCATGGACCTTGTTCTTATTATGTAGGGAAGTATAGCCTTAACCGACATAGATAATGTGAGCTACATAGAATCTGGTGTCATGAATCAACACCAAAAAAAAGGGTTCTACTTGCCTAAGGTAGAACCAACATGTTTAGCTTTTACTTGGATCCACTAGCTAAAAGACTTATGTGGGCACATAGTTATGGGATAGGGAGATTGCTACTAGAAACTCGGACTAACTGAGGTATAATGTTCCCATCTCATGTTCCTCTCCACTTGGTACTAAGCTTAATTCCCTTTAGTAGTTATGTTAAGTTTTTACTTTACATTAAAGTTCATGGAAGAATGAATAGAACTCAAACCATAATGGTATCATGCTAGCTCACGGATTCATTAGGTGATAATGTCCGTTCATCCATAGAATCGTCAATACGTGAGTAAACCTTTCACATCATGTACATAGTGTTTCATGAGAATAGTCTTTTAATAAACACAATAACATTATCATAATTATAGACCTTTCATGCATAATCAAGTGTAAGGGCATAGGGGAGAAGGGCCTTGGATCAATATTACCAATACACTATAGTCCTAAGATCATCACTACATAGGTGAATCATGAGTTCATATACAATCCTCATCATAATACACAAACCCTAGAAATTTATCCCCTTTCAGGGGCCATGAATCATGTCTCACAATTACACCTAAAGATACTACAATAGGCATGAATAAAATAAGATTCAATAACTAGATTAATATAAATACAATTCATAGTAATTATCTTGCATCAATACACCCATCACAATTCATGAAATTGGGGTCTAGGGGGAGTACATAGGTTCATGGGGAATTTTACAATAAAAATCACCATTAAACATTAAATTATCCATAATATAATACAATTAACATAATGAAATCGTTTTATGATGAACCCATGGCTAGAATGAAAATCCTAGTTTTTGACCAAATTACAACTTTTGAAATTAAGAGTTGAAGGGCTTCATGGAGAAAAGTGTTCTATGAATCAAGTCTCCCATACCTTGATTGATGACTCACGAAATTGGAGTGGAAAGGATGGATATTGAACCCCTAGCTTGAGCTTCTTCTTTGTTATTCAATGGAGTCTAGAGAGAGAATATTTTCAGAGCGAAGTGGGTTGAGTTTGGGTCTTGTGAGTTATGAGGAATTAAGTGAAGTTTAATGACTTAAAACTATTTATATGGGTCTAAAATAACTAAATATAACCGTCCCCACCCATACTTAATTAATTAGAAATTTATTGGAAACTTTGACCCTTGGCCGAAATCCTTGACAGTATTGCAAACCTCATACACGAACCCCCATCTACAGGGCGTGGACTGATCCACGGACAGTACTGGTCACCCGTGGATTAGGTTTGAGGCTGGTCTTTTGGCCTTGGTCTAGGACTCATCCGCGATCCCCCATCTACGGGGCGTGGAATGGTCCACGGACTGTGCTGTGCAGGCATGGTTTGGGACTGAGACTAGGATATTTTGGGGAAGTTTGGGGGAGCTATGTCTTGACTCACGACTCCCATCTATAGGGCGTGAGTCAATCCACGCCTCATAGTTCCCCTTTGTGGATGAAGCTGTTTTTGGACAGCTTTTGAGCTGCCCCTTGGCCCTCATCAAGGACACTTGAGGGGGGGTGTCTTTGGGGGGGGCGCATGCCTTGACATTTAGGGACTAAAACACTAGTGCTAACCTAGGGAGGTCATTTTATGACCCTTACCTTGAAGTTAACCCTTTTTAGGACACTAGACTACATGTTAGGCTCTAGCTTAGGTCATTAGATATCCGGGGTGTTACATTATACCCCCCTTGGGAACATTAGTCCCCGAATGATGATCTAGACACCAAACTAAGTTAGAAACTCTAGACTAGTAGCCCATCATGCATGAAACATCAAAATGTGTAAAAACTTAAAAATGCACTAGCCACATCATGCACAATTTCAAAGGAGGAAACTTCAACTCCATCTCAAGACATGGTCAATGCAACATGAAACTCACCAACTCACATAAACATGGGAGGAACTACCTTCTCCAACTCAAGTAAGCTTAACACAACAATAGGGAGCTAATAAGTCATTTCATCAAAACACTTCTTAGCATGTTCATCAATTAACCTCATGAATTCAAAAATGCAATCGTCATATTAAAATGCAATTAAACATGAGGAACATATAAATCATGAAAACTCAAAGTATGCAAATCATGAATCCTCACAAGAACATTCACAACATAAGGAAATCATGGAAAACTCAAACCATACACATGACTCCCAATACACTTAAAACTTAAGAGGAATTACTTACCTCAAGTTTGAATAGGAGTAGAAGGAAAAAGAAGAGGGTAAAACGGGACTTCATATCGGCCTCGGCCTCCCATGTAGTACCCTCAACTAAGCGATTCCTCCATAGAACCTTAACGGAGGCTACTTCCTTATTTCTCAATCTCTTCACTTGAGGGTCCAAAATCTCCACCGGGACTTCTTCATAAGAAAGGTTCTCATCAACTCCTAAACCCACTAAAGGAAGGATGGACACCAGATCACCAATGCACTTCTTGAGCATGGAGACATGAAACACCAAGTGAACTGGAGCCAACTCACTTGGAAAATCTAACTCATATGACAACTTTCCAACCACGTTTCAAGATTTGGTACGGGCCCACATACCAGGGACTAAGCTTCCCGTTCTTGCCAAACCTCATCACACCTTTCATAGGTGAGATTTTCAAGTAGACCCAATCACCAACCTCAAATTCAAGATCCCTCCTCCTAACATCAAAATAGGATTTTTGCCGACATTGATCCATTTTCAACCTTTCTCTAATAAGTCAAACTTTTTCGATGGCATCATAAACTAGTTCTGGACCAATTAGAGCAAACTCACCTACTTCAAACCAAACAACCAGAGATCTACACCTTCTACCATATAGTGCTTCAAATGGAGCCATGGTAATGCTAGAGTGGTAACTATTGTTGTAGGAAAATTCGATCAATGGGAGATGGTTGTCCCAATTACCCTTGAAATCAATCACATACGCCCTCCATATGTCCTATAAGGTTTGACTGGTTCGTTCATCTTGACCATCCATTTGAGGGTGGAAAGCGGTACTAAGTTTAGCATTGGTACCTCACCCTTGTTAGAAAGCATTCCAAAAATGTGAAGTAAATTGAGTACCTCGATCCGATATGATAGACAAAGGAACCCCATGCAACTTTACTACCTCCTTGATATACAACTTGGCATAGTCTTCCGCCGAAAAGGTAAGCTTGACGGGAATGAAATGGGCTGATTTCACCATCCTTTCAATGATGACCCAAATAGAATCATGTTGCCTTCGAGTACGAGGCAAACCCACAACAAAATCCAGTTGTGGGAATATTTATATCTTGGAACAAACATCCCAGTTTTAGGTGTTCGGCCTTGACTTGTTGACAATTTGGACATTTGGCGACAAAGCCCGCTATATCCTTTTTCATGCTATTCCACCAATAGACTTCCCGTAGATCACCGTACATCTAGGTGGATCCCAAATGAATAGAATATCGTGAACCGTGAGCCTCTTCTAAAATTCGCTCTCTTAGGCCAACAACATCCCTTACACACAACCTACCTTGGTACCTAAGCACCCCATCTCCCCCTTGGGAGAAAACCTCAACGGACTTGTGAGAACCAATTGTTTCAACTCCATTAATATAGGATTGAGATGTTGCTTAGACTTCACATCAACCACAAAGGATGATTCGGAAAAATGATGAACCGTGAATCCACCCTTCGTAGAATCCACTGGTTGGACACCTAACTGGACCAATTTATGCACATCATGAACCAATTCCTTCTTCTCATCTTCTACATGAGCCACACTACACATGGACAATCCACTTAGGGCATCCGCAACCACATTAGCTTTGCCGGGGTGGTATAGGACACTCATGTCATAATCTTTCAAAAGCTCTAACCATCTTCTTTGTCATAGATTCAAGTATTTTTGGCTAAACACATATTCAAGACTCTTGTGGTCGGTGAATACATTTACATGGACCACATATAGGTAGTGCCTCCAAATTTTCAAGGCAAACACCATCATCGCTAGTTCGAGATCATGAGTTGGATAATTCTTTTCATGAATCTTGAGTTGCCTTGAAGCATAGGCAATCACCTTACCGTGTTGCATGAGAACACATCCCAAACCCACTCGAGAAATGTCACAATATACTACAAACCCATTGGTACCCTCCGATAATATCAACACCGGAGCGGATGCGAGTCTATCCTTCAATTCTTGGAAGCTCTTCACACAAGCCTCTGACCACTCAAATTTGGACTTATTTTGGGTCAAGGTCGTTAATGGAGAAGCGATAGAGGAGAAACCCTCAACAAACCTCCTATTGTAACTGGCCAAACCCAAAAAACTTCGAATGTCGGTGGAACTTAGGGGTCTAGGACAACTCTTTACCGCGTCCATTTTCTTAGGATCAACTTCTATACCCATGCTTGATAAAATATGACTGAGGAAAGCAACCGACCTTCGACAAAACTCACACTTGCTAAATGTAGCATACAATTGTTGGTCTTTAAGGACTTGCAATACTATCCTCAAATGCTTCATGTGATCACTCTCACTCTTTGAGTAGATCAAAATATCGTCAATAAAAATGATCACAAACGAATCAAGATATTTCCTAAACACCATATTCATAAGGTCCATGAAGGCCGCCGGGGTGTTAGTCAAACCAAAAGACATCACTAGGAATTCATAGTGACCATATCTTGTCCGGAAGGCCATTTTTTGAATGTCAACCCCTCTTACCCTTAGTTGATGGTAGCCCAACCTTAGGTCAATCTTCGAAAAGTAACTCTCCCTTTGGAGTTGGTTAAACAAATTGTCAATCCTAGGGAGAGGTTATTTATTCTTTATGGTGACCTTGTTCAATTGTCGGTAGTCTATACACAACTTAAGGGACCTATCTTTATTTTTCACAAACAATACCAGTGCACCCCATGGAGATATGCTTGGTTGAATAAAACCCTTGTCTAGCAAATCTTTGAGTTGTGCCTTTAATTCCTTCAATTCTGCGGGAGCCATCTGGTAAGGGGGAATGGATATGGGTTGAGAATCTGGTAAAAGATCAATGCCAAAGTTTATTTACCGTTCGGGAGGAATATCGGGCAAGTCATCGGGGAAGACTTCTGGATACTCTCTCACTACGGGGACCGACTCCAAATGAGGTGTTCGGACTCAACGTCCATAACCCTAACAATGTGATACAAACACCCCTTTGAGATCATTTTTCTAGCTTTTAGACATGAAATGAAACGACCTCTAGGTGTAGAGTTTACCCCTTTCCATTCTAAAGTAGGCTCATTAGGAAATTGAAACTTCACTACCCGGGTTCTACAATCAATGGACGCTAAACAAGCATGCAACCAATCCATCCCCAATATAACATCAAACTACAACATATATAATTCTACCAAATCAACCAATGTGACTTTATGAGACAATGAGATGGGACAACTCCTATAAACTCTTTTATCTATAACCGAGTCACCCACCGGGATAGAAATTGAAAAGGGTTCTTCTAAGACATCGGGGAGTACATCAAATTTCATTGCCACAAAAGGAGTAACAAAAGTCACAGTGGAATCGGGGTCTAATAATGTATAAACAACAATGGAAAATACTTGTAACATACCGGTAACAACGTCCAGGGACCCCTCTTGATCACTTCAGGATTGGAGAGCATATAAGTGATTCTTCTTGGGAGTATCGTAATTTGAGCCACTTAGAGGGACTTGCTTGCCCTCTCTCACTTGAACTTTTAACACGTGACAATCTCTAACCATATGACAACTCTTTCTACAATGAAAGAAACCATCCGTTCCGATAAGACACTTGCCCTCATGTCTCTTGCCACCTTTGGCACAAGTAGGCCTTGTCTTGGAAGATCCACCACCATTGCCTCCGTGAGGTTTAGGGTTAGGTACTTTATCTCTCTTGACTCTTGGAGGGTTAAAGGATCCTTGGTTTGAAAAGCTTCTCTTGAACCTTGGTTTCCCTTGACCCTCGAAATTGCCCTTTGAAGAATTTTTATCATCGGTGCTAGGCCACTTCACATCTCTATTCCTTTCTTGGTGTTTTTCATCATCCATTTGCTTAGTATACACCATAAGACGGGATATATCCATGTTTTCATGAAGCATAGCCTAACGACATTCTTTCCTCACCAAGCTAGACACACCTGTTATATACCTACTCATCTCATCTCTTGGCTCTGCCACCATGGATGGAGCATACTTGGACAATTCGGTAAACTTAAGAGAGTATTCTTCAACACCCATACTTCCTTGATGAAGGTTGATGAATTCCTCCACCTTGACCTCCGTCTTTTCACGGGGAAAGTACTTATCAAGGAACACCTTTTTGAATACATCCCAACCTATGGTACCCTCTCTTTCTGGCCTCTTTGCCTTCCATTGAGTGTGCCACACCCTTCAATTGATACCTAGCTAGCTCTGCCTTCTCTCTAGAGGTGACTCCTATAACATCCACTATCTTATATATCTCCTCCACAAATTATTGAGGGTCTTCCCCCACTTTAGAGCCATAGAACATTGGAGGGTTCATCCTCGTGAAGTCTCTCAACCTTGAGGCCATTGTGCTCTCATTGGGGTTCCCATGAACCCTATCATCCCTAGTGACTTGATCCGTTAGAATATGGGTCAAGGTTTGGAGACCCGATCTAATCTCCACATTAGTCATAGTCCGTTCATCTTGAGGATCTTAGGGAGGAACTCCCTCATTAGGAATCTCCTCTTCCACTCTTCTTGCGGCCGCTTTTCTTGTATTCATATTCCTATATGCACAAGAAAAGGGTTAGAAAACGGACTTCATAGAGATAAAACTCTAAGGCATGACTAAAGAGTAATAAAAAAAGTGAGAGTTCTAAAACATCTCATAGCCCCTCATTCATAAGTGTGGCGCGCTTCACACTCAAGAACAAGACTCTACTAGACATGGTTCATGAGACATCACCCTAAATATCATTCCAAAACCTTATGCTCTAATACCAAGTTTGTCACGACCCAGGGGTACCCCGTAGACGTAACACGACGTACTTATCCCCGAAGGGGTCTCATACAAGCCCTTAGCATAATCATAACATAAAGACATGGCAATGATGCAAAAAATTTTAAACTTTTACAATAGAAGTCAATCTTCATTTTCATAAAGGAAAATCATGACAGTCTAGACCTTGTCTCATTGCCCATCTAAAACATCAAAATACAAAGTTTGGGACTTAGCCCTTTACATCAATAAAGTCTCAATATACGAAATAAAATAGGAACTAAGAAATGGATAATCTGTCCTCAAACTTAAGGACTCACCAAGCTTAGGGAATAGTCAACTCAAGCTTCACTTGAAAGGAGATACTCCCTCAACGACCGGAATCTATACTTATAAGAAAATGTAGAGAAAATGGGTTAGCATAATTAATTGTACTAAGTATGGAAGCAATGCACCAAAAAATCCTTAAAACATGCATAAAAGGGACATTTAGTTGAAATCATGTTTTTTTCATGTTTAAAAGCCATTATGCACATTTAGAGTAATCACCAAGCAAACCATATGATGAGCCACCTTAGGCTACCATAGTCATGCATAACTTACCTTAACATCATCCAAGCCAACAATCATAGACTAGGAAACATCATGTTCATAGTTCATAAGAAGAAATCATTCTTAACACCAACTCATATCATGCATACATGAATTCATACATATTTCATAAGTAAGCCACACCATAACCCCTTCATAGGTCTACTTGTGCAATGTACAAGTGAAGTACCATACCCCCACTCCAACTAAGCAAAGCCTATTAAGAAGTCATAGATATAGCTCATGTTCATGTTCATATTCATATTCATGGTTCATGTTCATACATAGCATACATTAACTCATAAAGAATCATGTTATCAATCGCATACTATAATCACTCTCAAGGCTCACTTGTGCAATGTATAAGTGAACTCCCATACCCCCACTCATAGTAAGTAAGACCCCTCAAGTAATCATAGCACATGCCTAGTCATATGATCATCCATACATTGATGAATCACGAGTTCATATACAATCCTCATTATCCTACACAAACCCTAGAAATTTACCCCCTTTCAAGGGCCATGAATCATGTCTCACAATGACACCTAAAGATACTAAAATAGGCATGAATAAAACAAGATTCAATAACTAGATTAACATAAATACAATTCATAGTAATCATGTTGCATCAATACACCCATAACAATTCATGAAATTGGGATATGAGGAGTACATGTGTTCATGGGTAATTTTACTATAAAAATCACCTTTAAAAAGAAAATCATCCATAATATAGAACAATTAACATGATGAAATCGTTTATAGGAAGAACCCATGGCTAGAATGAAAACCCTAGTTTTTTACCAAATTACAACTTTTGAAATTAAGAGTTGAAGGGCTTCATGGAGAAAAGCGTTCCATGAATCAAGTCTCCCATACCTTTATTGATTATTTCCTCATGAAATTGGAGTGAAAAGGATGAAACCCCTATCTTGAGCTTCTACTTTGTTCTTTAATGGAATCTAGAGAGAGAATTTTTTAGAGGGAAGTGGGTTGAGTTTGGGTCTTGTGAGTTATGAGGATTTAAGTGAAGTTAAATGACTTAAAACTATTTATATGGGTCTAAAATAACTAAATATAACCGTCTCCATCCATAATTAATTATAATTTTTTGGAAAGTTTGACCCTTGGCCGAAATCCTTGACAACATTGCAGACCTCATCCATGAACCCCTATCTATGGGGCATGGAGTAATCCATGGACCTCCATTGGTGACTCGTGGATTGGGTCTGAGGCTGGTCTTTTGGCCTTGGTCTAGGACTCATCCACGAGCCCCCTTCTACGGGGCGTGGAATGGTCAATGGACCGTGTTGTGCAAGCGTGGTTTGTGACTGATACTAGGAGATTTTTGGGAAGTTTGGGGAAGCTAAGTCTTGACTCACGACTCCCATCTACGGGGAGTGAGTCAATCCAAGCCTCATGGTTCTCCCTTCGTGGATGAAGCTGTTTTTGGACAGCTTTTGAGTTTCCCCTTGGCCCTCATGAAGGACTCTTGTGGGGGTGTCCTTCGGGGGTCCATGCATTGACGTTTAGGGACTAAAACACTTGTGCTAACCTAGGGAGGTCATTTTACCACTCTTACCTTGACGTTAACCCTTTTTAGGACACTAAATTACATGTTAGGCTCTAGCTTAGGTCTTTAGATATTTGGGGTGTTACATTCAACATCAAGACATTCTCTCTTACCTCCTCCAACACTCTGTCGTGTTCTTCGACTTTGTGTAGAATGAGTAAGAGGACCTCTTCAAGTTGCCTACTATCTTGCTTCTTCATCTTTTGACGCTCGTGAGGGGGGATGTACTTGTCTTTCTTCTTGGACACCACTTCTAATTTCATGACTTTCTCGGCCAAGACATCCAGCTGAGTCAACAATGTGGCCAATTATTGATATTTTTCTTTCTCCTTGTTGGTCTTGACCATGTTATCAAGGATTTGGGTTTCCGTCTCATAGGAATGTTGCATCAAGCGGCCCAAAGAGAGTTGGTCAGCCATTATTCTATTTTTATGGCCAAGACCTCGGTAAAAACATTCCAAAAGTATCTTATCTGGAATCTCATGAGTTGGGCACTGCTGCAATAGGATTTTAAACCTTTGCCACAACTAATAAATGCCCTCACCCTCCAATTTCTTTAAATTTAGGATGTTCACCCTAAAAATCATCAATCTCAAAGGAGGGTGATCCATTGAGTCACTGTTGTTACCAGATATGCTCCTTTATTCTGTTCAAAATAGCAACACAAAAACCAAAACTAAAAATTACGTAAGTTCAACTATGACTAACAAGAACAAAATTAAACTTAACTAAAAATTCTCAAGTAACACCACTCCCCGACAGCGGCACCATTTTTGACTTCACATATCAGGACACTTCATCCAATTCTAAAAATTGTTGCTTGTTTCTCTTGAACACCAACAAGCAACAATTAAGAACAACCTACGCTTTAGTCCATTCACTCTCTCGAGCTGAATATGTGGAAAAGGGTTTAGGATTCACTCTCTCGAGCTGAACCCATGACAACCCAATACCCACAGACCATCAATTCAGTAATCTTAGTTTTAAAACCTCTCTCTCAAACAAGCCAAAAACACTAAGGTAGAGTTGCATCTCTGCAACTACAACCCTTCAGATTAAGCCACAATTACTAATTGAAATCACTTTTAAACAACATTTAAACAATTAATTAACAATACCCAACAGCTAAATCAGCCCATAATCACATAATTACACCCCAAGAATTGGGGTTTTAGCTAGACATCATAAAAAGATAAAAATCGTTACCAAATTGTGTTTCCATTAATTAGGTAAGATTAACTTCGTCTTTACAAAGGTCGAGATTGAAGAATCTCAAAGACCCACTTCCAATTTCTCAAAATTGGAAATCTTTAAATCTTCAGAGCTAAGGAAAATATTGACTCAATACTCTCAGTTCTCAGCTCTAAACTTCAAAACCGATAATTATGAATAAAGATACTAAGATAGATTTTAAACTAAATATTCAAAAATGTATTTATAGTCGCCAAAAATGTGGTGTGAAGGACCATTCGGTGCAGCCACTCGAGATCAGTGATCCATTAGGCGATCTGTCCTTTGGTCAATTCCATCGCCTTTTTATTTTGGCCTTAAATATCTTCAAGTTCTGTAATTTGGGCAATCTAGCGCTGCATCGCAGAACCGTTCAGTGACACGCCGACTGCTCATTTCTATCACTAACTTGATTTCCTCCTTCAGGGCTTGCCGCACTAGAACTTTAGGCGAGATCATGGCCATTCGGCGACTCGCCCAATGGGTTAGGCGATCATCAAACCTTCTTTTCTTCGTTCTTTCAGCTGCCTTATTCCTTTTTGCTCATTAGTGTCCTACTTTGTTCCTCAATCCAAATACCTAAAAATCAAGGATTTACATCAGTTATTGGCACAAAATATTCATTTGAGGACACTAATCTATTGAAATAGAGCCCTAAATGAGTCCAAATTATGGACTCATCAAGTACCTAAAAACTCTATTTATTAGGTCCATGAATGCCGCCGGGGCATTGGTCAACCCAAATGACATCACCACAAATTCATAGTGATCGTACTGGGTCCTAAAGGACTTCTTGGGAATGTCAACCCCTCTTACCCTTAGTTGATGGTAACCCGAACAAAGATCTATTTTGGAGAAATAGTTAGCCCCTTGGAGTTGATCAAACAAGTCGTCGATCCGTGGGAGGGGATACTTACTCTTTATGGTCACTTTGTTTAGTTGGCGATAATCAATACACATTCAAAGGGCCCATCCTTCTTTTTAACAAATAGTACCGGAGCACCCCATGGAGAGATACTCGGTTGAATGAAGCATTTGTCTAACAAATCTTTGAGTTGTTCCTTTGATTCCTTCAACTCGGCCGGAACCATTCCATATGGAGGAATGGATATAGGTTGTATATCTGGCATGAGATCAATGCCAAAGTCTATTTCCCATTCGGGAGGAATGCCGGACAAGTCATCGGGAAAGACTTCCAGATACTCACTCATCACGGGGACCGACTCTAAGGAAGGGGTTTCAGACTTAACATCCATAACCCTAACAATATGGTATATACAACCCTTGGATATCATTTTCCTAGCTTTGAGACAAGAAACACATTGACCTCTAGGGATAGAATTCTCCCCCTTCCACTTTAAAGTAGACTCATTTGGAAATTGGAACTTTACTACCCGAGTCCTACAATCAATAGAGGCAAACCATGCATGCAAGTTATCCATACCCAAAATCACATCGAAATCTAACATGTGTAACTCCACTAAATCCATCAAGGTAACTTTATGGGACAAAGAAATAGGACAAATCCTATAGAGTCTTTTTGCCACTACCGAGTAACCAACTGGGGTAGACACCGAAAAAGGTTCTTCTAGCACATCGAGGAGTATTTCAAATTTCATAGCCACAAAAGGTGTAACAAAAGACAAAGTGGTACCGGGGTCTAATAATACATAAACATCAATAGAAAAGACTTGCAACAAACCCGTCACCACGTCTGGGGAACCCTCTTGGTCACCTCGGGATTGAAGAGCATAGAAGCGGTTCTTCTTGGGAGCATCGGAGTTTGAACCACTAGGAGGAGTTTTCTTACCATCTCTACCTTTGGTTGTACGTGTTGGGCAATCTTTCAATTGATGCCCACTCTTTCCACAACTATAGCACACACCCATGCCTACAAGATATTTACCATCATGCTTCTTACCACACTTGGCACATGTAGGCCTATCCATGGAAGATCCACCACTATTGCCTCCTTGAGGCTTAGGGTTCGACACCCTCTCTTTGTTGACCCTTAGAGCAATAGAGGAGCCTTGGTTGGAAAACCTCTTCTTGAACCTTGATCTACCTTGACCAGCGAACTTACCCTTAGAAGAATACCCATCATCGGTCCTTGCCCTCTTTACCTCTATATTATTCTTTCTAAGCCTTGTCTCCTCAACTTGTTGAGCATACAACATTAGACATGAGATATTCATATTATCATAGAGCATTGCTGCATGACATTTTCCTCAATCGAGTGGACACACTCGTCATAAATTGACTCATCTCATTCCTCAGATTAGACACCAAAGACGAGGCATACTTGGATAGCTTAGTGAATTTCAAAAAATAATCTTGGACACTCATACCTCCTTGACGAAGGTTGATAAATTCCTCCACCTTTGCTTCCCTCTTTTCCCGTGGGAAGAACCTATCAACGAATGCTTTCTTGAACACTTCTTAATCTATGGGACCCGCTCCCACCGGCCTATTATTCTTCCATTGAGAGTACCATACTTGGGCCACATCTTTTAATTCATAAGTTGATAGTTTGGCTTTCTTTATAGAAGTCACCCTCATAGCATCAATTATCTTGTAGATCTCTTCCAAAAACTCTTGTGGATCTTCGTTCACTTTGGAACCAAAGAACATAGGAGGGCTCATTCTTGTGAAGTCTCTCAACCTTGAAGCCATGGTGCTCACATTAGGGTTTATACAGGGCCAAACATCTCGGTTGGCTTGGGCCGTCATAGCTTGGGCTTGGTTTGTCACGTCTTGAGTTTAAGGCGTCCTGACTTGGTTCAATGTTTGGAGAGCCTCCCTTATTTCCACATTGGTCATAGGTCCCTCATCATTAGGAGCTTGAGGAGCTTGGGGATGAACTCCCTCATTCACATTCTCCTCTTTAATCCTCATTGCATTCACCCTTATTATATTCATAGCCTATAGACACAAGAGAATGGTTAGGAAAAGGGACTTCATAGGGTTAGGACTCCAAAGCACGGCTAAGGAGTACTAAAAGAAGTGAAATTTCCTAAACATCTTATAGCCTCTCATTCATATGGGTGGCTCGCTTCACACTCATGAACAAGACTCTACTAGACGTGGATTATGAGACATCAACCTAAAAATCATCCCAAAACCTTATGCTCTGATACCAAATTTGTCACAACCCAGGGGTACCCCCTAGAAGCAACACGACTTACTTGACCCCGAAGGGGTCTCATACAATCCCTTAGGATACAAAAATATAGGAAATAGAAATGATGCGGAATTTAAAATTTTACAATCAAAGTCTTTTAATTAAAATCAAAAGCGATGTCTAGACTTTGTCTCATTAACCATCTACTACAACGAATATCAATAGGGTTACAATAAAGTCTCAAGAGTAGTCTATAAGAAAAAAACTAGAAGTGAATGACATCTTGTCCTCGAACCATGAGGACTCACCACAAGTCTTGGAGATAAACAATCCAAGTCTTTGCCAAGAAAGGAAGACACTTCACCTAGCCGGAACCTACACTTTTAAAAAATGTAGAAGAAGTAGGGGTTAGCACAAATATGTACTAAGTATGGAAGCATGCATAAAATCCTTGAAATATGCTAAAAAAAATGACATTTTGGGTAAAAATTATGCATTTGCCAAGTTTAAGAATCATCATGCAATTTTAATGTAAAACACAAGTCATACATTTATCATGTAAATACATTGTAACATAAACGAACCATCTTTTAGTAACCTTAAGTTGTACTTGTGCAATGTATGATTGGCATCACATAATACCAACCATACTAAGTATACCTTTGAGGCCACCCTAGTCATACATAGCATACATAGACCTCATCATAGTCAATACTCATATACAAGGAAAGAGTCATGTACATTAACTTTGAACATAAGGAAAGTCATCCATATGAACAACCCATCCAACATACATGATACATTCATATCTTATCATAGCATTAAAAACAATCCCACAACCCCTCTTCAAAGTCTACTTGTGCAATGTAAAAGTGAAGTCCCATTACCCCCACTCCTACTAAGTAAAGCTAATCAAGAAGTCATAAGTATAGTTCATGTCATATTCATTATCTTGTCATATAGAGAAAATAGCCATAACTGACATAGACCATGTGAGCTACATGGAATCCGATGTCGTGTAACCCCACACCGAAAGAAGGTGTCCTACTTGCCTAAGGTAGAACTAAATGTATTAGCTTTTAGGTGGATCCACTAGCTAAGACCAATGTGTGGAACATAGTTATGGGATAGGGAGATTGCTTCTAGAAACCCAACCTATTGTATTGACGGAGGATCTTCCATATCATGAGAATAATTTAGATGACTCGGCCTATTGTATTGATGGGAGGGCTTCTACCTCATTTTCCATATCCACTCGGTGCTAAGCATTATTTCCCAAATTATACATAATTAGTCTTGAATTGCATTTACATGTGTGATGTCTTTCCCTTCATTTAATACAACTCATAAAATAGCTCATATATTCATTTTTGGTGAGAATGGAATTTCAACCTTAGAATCATCATTAACATGTGAGTAAACCTTTCACATCATATTCATAGTGTTTCATGAGAATAGCCTTTCAATCAACACAACAACATTATGATCATCCTAGACTATTCATATATAATCATGTGTAAGGGTAAGGGGAGAATGATCTTTCAACAATACCACAATTTACACAATAGTCATAGGATCTTCACTTTCTAAGTGAATCATAAGTTCATACGCAACTTTCATCAACATGTACAAACCTTTATAATTTACCCTTCAAGGGTCATGAATCATGTCTCACAATCACACCTAGAAATACTGCATTAGGCATGGGTAAAACAAGATTCAATAACTAAAATACCATAGACACAATTTATAGTATTCATCTTGCATCAATACATCCATCACAAATTCATGAAATTGGGGTCATAGGGAAATTCATGGGTTCATGAGGGACTTTACTATAAAATCACCATAAATCAACAATAACATCATAATATAAGATAATTAACTCATTCAAATCATTTTTAGGAAGAACCCATGACTAGATGGAAAAACCCTAGGTTTTTGGGAAAATCTACTAATTGAAATTGGAAGTTTAAGGGATTCATGGAAGGAAGCTTTCCACTGATCAAGACTCCCATACCTTGATTGGATATTTCCTCATGAATTGGAGTTGAGAAGATGGGTTCTTGATCCCTGGTCTTCAAGTTCTTGTTCTTCTTTAATGAAGGATTTTAAGTGAGAGAAATATTGTGAGGGAGAGGTTTTTGGGAATTATTTGGGTGTTGTGAATTAATGACTAGAATTGGGTGAATTGGACTTAAAAACATCTTATATAGTACCCCTAAAAGTATCCAAAACGACCTCACTTTAATTGGACATAAATAGGAAAAGACTTAAATGACCCTCACTCAATGAACCCCATCAGGCTTCACGAGCCCCTTTACGAGTCATGGTGAGGACCATGACCCATGGTCCTCCTCGTGAAGGTTGGGGCAGTAGCCACTCAAATGTGGCATGAGGCTCACAACCCAAGGCATCACCACGAGGAGCTCGACGAGCCGTGGTCAAGACCACAAGCCGTGGTCAAGACCACAAGCCGTGGTCCCTCTCGTGGTCCTTGAGGCAGTATCCATACCTTTTGGGACCCCTATCTCTATTGCCTAAGGGATCTTCATGAAGGGCTCCACGAGCTGTGGTCAAGACCACGAGCCATGGTCCCTTCCGTGGAAGTTGAGGCCGTGTCTAGATTATTTGGAGGCTTCTCTCCTTTGGCCAAGGTAACTCCACAAGGCCTCCCACTAGCCGTGGTGATGGCTGTGGAAGTTGAGGCAGTGTACTCATGTTTGGGGAAGCCTTGGCCTTTGGCCTTGGCTTGGCACTTGCCCTTTAGGCCTTGACTCATAAAACCCCTATGTCAAATCTAGATGGTCCACTAATCTACGGGGAGTCATTTTTTTTATAACTTTTAAACCTTACGTTTAGCTCTAGTTTAACCTACCATTTTTCGGAGTGTTACATTCTCGGTTAGCATTCAACAACTTCAGTGGTGGGTTCTCTTAATCCGAGGACAATAGACATGCTTTCATTTTAGTCTTTACATTTCAGTTTCAATTTTGTTAGAGTTAGCTGGGGGAATGTCCCAGTAGCTCAACTCAGTTAGAGGCTTTTCAGACATAGTAGTAGAATCAGTTTGAATTATTGAGTTTATCTTACAGTTGTTATTAAAATCTTAGTATGGTTTATACATTCAGACAAGTTGGGTATTCCCCATTTTTTCAAATAACCTCTATTTAACTTCCGCATAGTTCCTATCTTACTTAGTCATTTCTAGTATGCTTATGATATACCATACACAGGGTTAGCTTGGGGTAACTCGTGATCGTAGGTCCTGTGTTATGTCAAGGGGTAGCCTTGGGGCATAACAAACTTGGTATCAGAGCATTAGGTTCCAGAGTCCTAGGATGTCTGAAAGTCGCACTAAGTAGAGTCTCTTTCATGAGTGTGAAGTGCACCACATCTATGAAGTGTTTTAAAAAACTTCACACTTTCCTTGCTATTCTTATCGTGAGTGAGTATGAACTCTAATTAATCTCCTTCTAAATCCTTCTCTTCACATTTCGAAAAATGCCTCCCTGTAGAACTAATGCAAGGAATCAGTCAACAACTCTAATAAACCCATTAAAGGAGTGAGTCATGCATGCAGAGTTCAGGGATGCTTACCAAGTACTTGCTCAGGCCATGACTACCCAGGTAAATCAGTAGGCTGTGGTCCTAGCTCTGCCACAGACTAACACTACTACAATAAGAATCCAAGACTTTACTCGGATAAACCCTACATAGTTTCATACATCTAAGTCAGAATAAGATCCACAAGAGTTTCTCGATGACATCTAAAAGGTAGCAAACATTATGGGCATCACTCAAGTCGAGAGTGCAGATTTGGCCGTCTATTAGTTGAAGGGAGTGGCCTACACTTGGTACCAGCAGTGGAAGGAATCTTGTGGTATTAATGCATATCCAAAAACTCTGTCAGAACCCTTATCAGTCTCTACTCCAGTTGGTGACCCAGTTATAGTTAGATGGGTATATAGAAATTGCCCTGTCACAATCTCTCAGAAAGTCACCTCAATAGATCTAGTAGATTTAGAACTGGTAGATTTTGATATCATTCTAGGCATGGATTGGTTACATTCATGTTATGCCTCAGTCAATTATAGAACTAGAATCGTTTGTTGTAACGACCCGTAAAACAAATAAGTGAAACTTAGAGCCTAACTAGTGAGTGTGTGAGTTTTTCATGAGATTTGAGGTGGTTTGATGTTGTCTTGATCTATGGTTGAGGGGTTTAGGGCTTAAACGCCAAGGTACGACTCCCCAAGGACCACCCTAGAGGTCCTTGAGGAGGACCCTAAACCTAACCCGCAAGACCCCTTGAAACCAAAAGAGTTGCTAAAACTTGGAGACCTACGAAAGGGGACCACGTCTCGTAGGTCCATCCACGCCCCGTGGATGGCCTCCATAGGTCATGGCCCCCAAAACAACTTTGTAGTCATGAACTACCCCCATACATGACGGTCCGTGGATGGTAGTCCGTCGATTGGACCTGCAATTTGCAGATTTAGTTCGGCCAAGTGAGGAGTTGTTTGGTTATTAGCTAATTAGTTTAGTTAAGTGTTTGGACGGTTATTTTTGTTTATTAAAGTATTTTAAGAATATTAAAAGTATTAAACTCCATTTTAGACTCCATTATTTCAAAACCCCAAATCAAAACCTCCCCTCCCCTGCAAAAGTCTCTCTCTAGTTTTTCAATGGGTTTTTGTGGGATTTATCCATTAAAAGTATGGTAGTCTTGATCCTTTTCTAACTTTTCATTCAAGGAGCCAATTCCAAAGTGATTTCAAGTTATGAAAAATCTAGGGTTTTATTCAATCTCATGGGTTCTTTCATCAAATGTTTTCAAATGGTTTCTAATGACAAATTATGATTGTATTAGTGTTTAATTGATTATATATGATTAAAATACTCTATGAACCCATGAATTCTCTCAATTCCTAAATTGTGCCTTTATGAAGTGGGTTTGTTGATCATGAATGAATGTTGATGGATTATGCCTAAATTGATTTAGATTATTGAATTGTATCACTATTCATGCCTAATGTAAGTAATTAAAGGTTTGTTAGTAACATTTGATCATGGCCTTGAAAGGGCAAGTTATGACCTAATTACATGTTGAAGTATAATTGTGCTTGAGCTATGGATCCACTTGAAAGGTGGAGGTGTTTACTTACTATGTATATTGTGGTATTGAATTGATGGATATCTTTCATTTTCCACTATATATGAAGGATCTATCTATAATTATGATTTGAAGTATGTGTGTGATCTAAATGAATGTATGATAATCATGTTTAGAATGTAGTATGTTGTAATTGAAAGTATATTCTCAATTAACCTTATGAATGATGATGATTATGTGAAATGTTATTCTCACATGCTCACACACACTCATGAATGAATAATGAATGAAGTTCTATGATAATGTTAATGATGATGAGTCTATTGAAAGGCTATTCTCGATTGTACTCTAATAAATGAAAAGACATGTTGTGAAAGGACTTTCTTACAATATGGGATTCCTAGGTGAAAGACTATTCTCATCTTTGAATCTATGAGCTTTCCAACGAATGAATGTTGGGATGGGATGGATATTCATCCGTGAGTTGAGGATGAGTATCTAGTAACAATCCCTATATCCCATTTTAGTGAATGTTCGATTTGAGAGAGATACTTATCCATGAGTTGAGGCGGGGTATCTAGTAACATCTCTTATCCAATAATGAACTAATGTAATGAATGTTAAGTACTCTATGGGGAATAATGCCAAGCACCAAGTGAATATGAATTGGGGTGGATGCTCATCCGTGAATTGAGGTAGCATATCTAGTAGCAACCTCTTGAGATGGATGCTCATCCATGATTTGAGGCGGGGTATCTAGTAGCAATCTCCCTATCCCATAAATATGTTCCCACATAGGTCTAGCTAGTGGATCCAGTTAAGCTAAAGACAATGGTCCTTCATTAGGCAAGTAGGAATCCCTTATCCGGTGAGGGTGACACCGGGATTCCATGAGTTGCTCACATGGTCTATCCCGGTTAAGGCCTACCCCTACAAAGAATGTTAATATGAACTATGGCCTACCCCTATTAATGTCTAATGAATGAAAGTGCTCTTAATGTAATGAAGTTAATGAAGAATGTGACTTATGCTTAAATGAGATGATGCATGTTTTACTTGGATTGTATTATGAGTTACTTCCTTGTTATGACTTGTTGAGTATGAATGTGACCTTACTATGGTGACTTCAAAGGTGTACTTAGTGTGAGTAGTAGTATGAGATGCTACTTGCACATTGCACAAATATGACTTAGGGGTTTTCTTAGGTGATGGTCCTTATGTGATGATATGACTTATGTAATGTTTATGTCTCTTATGTATGAGTATTGTATGAAGATGGAAAGGTTGAATGGTAAGTTCACTTTTGGTGACCTTAAGGTGGTACCTTAGTGTGGGTGTTGGTATGGGACACTATCCATACATTGCACGAGGTATAGCTTGAGGATTACTTGAGGTGAAGGCTTAATGGGAAGGTAATGGGTTATATATTGATTATGTTCAAATGTGAAAATATGACATGTATGTTGGTTATGTTTGAATATTATGCTCTTATGTTTATGTTCATGAAGGTATTATCAAAATGGTATAAAAGTATGAATTTCAAATAAAATGTCCGTTTTAAGCAAATTTTTGCATGGCTTCCATACTTAGTACATCTAATGTGCTAACCCATATTTCTTCCTTTTTACCAAAGTGTAGGGTTTGGTGGTTGGATGTCTTGTACATGGAAGATAGGTTTCTAAGGAGCAGAGATGTTAAGATTTGGTGAGTCCTCATAGTTTCGAGGACGAACCCAACCCTTTCCTTTATATCTTATATGTTATGTTTAGAGCTTTTGTTTGGGCTATGTCCCAATGTTGTATTCGAAGAGCATTTAGATGGTTTGAGACAAAGTTAGAAGTCTTTCGCTTGCTTTTATGAAAGATGTTTTTGATTGTAAAGAAAGTTTTAAATTCCCCTTTTATTTTCCTATGATCTTATTTTCAAGAATGTTATGAGGCTTGTATAAGACCATTCAGGGTCGAGTACGCCGTGTCGCATCTAAGGGCTAGCCTTGGATCATGACGAACATGGTATCAGAGCACAAGATTTTGGAATGGTCTTAGGATGTCTCAAACCACATCTAGTAGAGTCCTGTTCATAATGTGAAGCGCGCCACATTATGAATAGAAGGCTATTGGGTGTTAAGAACGTTTCACTTCTTCATTCTTCAAGTCGTGCCATAGAGTTTAAATATATAATGCCTCTCTCTTGTTCTTTATCCGATGGTCTTTAGTAAATGACCACTTGAAAGGAGTATGCTAGAAAGTGTGAGGGAGGAAGGTTGGTTGTGATGCCAACTATGGCTATGTGACTTGATAGAGTTGAGATGTTAGATTGTAGTGTTGACTTTAGTATGAATGGGTTGTTTTATGGTTATGTGTGTTGTTGGTAGAACCCGGCTTAGTCATGATGAGTTTGAGGTATGTTGAAAGAGTTGATGAAATGTGGTGTTTAAGAAATGCCTAGGTGTGATGAGTATGAAGGTTTAGTGATGTCTTGCTTTGACCTTAGAATTGAAAGAGGTGAAGTTTAAATGAGTTTGTATAGGCTTACTCCCAAGTAGGGGATAATGTACTTAAATGGTAAGATCATTGAGTGTCCTTGATGTTCATGAGTTAGGCTTGCTTGATCCTCACCTTATCAGGTGTAGTGAGTTTGAGAAGTTTAAGTCCCGGTGTGGTAGACTCATATGAGACTTTGAGTGATGTGGTAAGGTTGTTTGTGAGCAAGAGTTGCTTAATGAGGACCTTTCTAGTATAAAAGCACCAGTAAGTGATAGTTCCTTATGGTTGTGAATGTCTTGTTGAGGTTCCTATGTTTTTTTCACGTTGAACTTAGTTGGGTTTACTCCTAAGTGGGGGATAACATGTTGAATAGTAAGGTTGTTGAGAGTTTTTTGATATCCTTATCTCTGTCTTTATATGGCTATTCAAGCCTAAGACAAAGAGTTCCTTTTTGGTTTCCATGTTTTTGGAGTCATTTGTGATATTGTGTTTTCATGGTCTCTTTATGTTATGCATGTTCTTAATGAGTTTATGTTTGAATGAGAAAATGACTTTTCATGAATTATGTTTCTCATTAGTTAATGTGCATTTAGTATGAATTGCTTATATGCTTCATGTGGTTAAATGTTGAACATGCCTAAATGTGCTTTTGAGTGCAATTGCATAATGTGCCTAATGATGTTATGTTGAGCATGATATGAGTTGGAGAAGGTAATTCCTCCAATGAAATGAGAAATGTTGAAGTTATGATGCATAATGAATTTGTAGATGTTGTTCCTACCTTCTTGAATTGCATGGATTATGTTTGATGTGAAGTTGATGTTACCTCCTAGTTTTGGATCATTGAATATGATGTTGCATGCATGATGGGCTGCTAGTATGTTCGACGTTAAAAAGTACTTTTGGGATGAACCATACTTTTGGGAAATTCTCCATGCTTGTCATGCTTCACTGGTTAGCGGTGTGCGTACAACTACTAAATTCCTCCAAAGTGGATACTACATCCTTCTACAAAGATGCACATGAATTTGTGAAGAAATGCGCCCAATGTCAAAAGCAAGGTGGAGTATCTAAAAGACACGAGTTACCCCTTACTCCCATTTTGGAAGTTGAGCTATTGATTTTAAGGAATCGATTTCATGGGCCCATTTGTGAGGTGCTTTGGTAATAAGTATATCTTGGTGGTAGTAGATTATGTCTCTAAATGGGTAGAAGTTGTTGCACTTCCAAACAATGAAGGGAAAACTGTGGTCCAAATTTTGAAACGCTACATCTTTGCTAGATTCGGTAATTCTCGAGCTATTATGAGTGGTCGTGGTTCCCATTTTTGCAACAAATGGCTCTTAGTTGCATTGAGTATGTATGGGGTGAAACACAAAGTAGCAACGCCATATCATCCCCAAACAAGCGGTCAAGTTGAAGTATCAAACTGAGAAATCAAGAGCATCCTGGCTAAGACAGTGAATGCTAATAGGACAGATTGGTCTCGAAAGCTTGATGATGCACTATGGGCATATCACACCACTTATAAAACTCCAATCGGTATGTCTCTGTATCAGTTGGTTTTTGGAAAGTCTTGCCATCTACCAGTCGAGTTAGAACACAAAGCAATGTGGGCATTGAAAGCTCTGAATTTGGACTGGACAAAAACTTCAAAATAGAGAGTAGAGAAGTTAAACGAATTGGACAAATTTAGGTTTAAAGCTTACGAAAGTTCAGCTCTCTACAAGGAAAAGATGAAGAAGTGGCACGATGCAAAAATAATTAAAAGAGAGTTTAAGGTGGGAGATTGGGTGTTACTATACAACTCCTGACTTAGACTCTTTCCCGGAAAACACAAGTCCAAATGGTCAGGACCATTTATAGTGACAAGAGTATTCACCAATGATGCCATAGAAGTTGAGGGTCAAGAGGGACCTACATTTAAGGTGAATGGGCAACGCTTGAAATTATACTTTGGAGAATGCCGGGAGATTTCTTTGATTGAGGTGGTGTACTTGGAAGATGCTTGAGAGAATTTCCACGTCGTGCCACGACGTTAAATAAGGCGCTTCTTGGGAGCCAACCCAAGTGTTAGTGTTTTAAATAATGTGTGTTGATTTTGCAGGAGTGGGATCATGAGCGAGACAAAGTACTCTTGGCGAATTGCTAAACCATTTCAACGAGCACGATTTTGTTCGCCTTAAGGGTCTCAAAACGAGGCTGAGACTCTGGAACATATGGCGGGACATATTCACCAGTCGGCTTATCGCTGATGTGTTTAGGCGACCCGACTTTCCTCACCTTTTATAGTCAACGCTGACAATGTCCCTCTAGGATCGACCGGCGATGCTCTGGGTTCCTCGTGCGCATCGCCGATCTGTTCAATGATCCCCTACATCTTCGCCGATCTGCTTTCTCAGAGAGTGCAATCTACCGGAACAAAAGGCAACCGAAAGAACATTAGGTGCATCGCTGAAGCATTCAACGACCGTTTCACTCCATCACCAACTGGGCATTTAGTGAAGATTCCTCGTTTCCCCCCTCTACTTGTTTATAGATTGTTTTCATTTCTTATTGATTATCCCTATTTTGTTTTATTTGCGGTAAATGCCCGCTCTCTACCCACATTGAGGACAATATGTAAACTGTTTTTGGTGGGGGTGTGGAGATTACTCAGTGTCCTCAGAAAACCTCCTCCTCGTTTTGACACCCCTTGCTTTTGTTGAATGAAGCTCTTCTATTGCAAATTTGAGTATCGATTTTGATCAATACCGATGACTCAAATAGTGCATATAATCAAACAAACATGAATGTGTGGCTACGATGAGGCCAAATGAAGTTGCACAGTCAATATCTGAATTCTTTGTATCTCCTTGTGACTAGCCAGGTACCGGATTGAGTGTCTTGTGATGAGCATTGTACACTAGAGAAAGTTTGGAGTCTCGCTTTGACATTGGTATCGACGTCTTGTGTGATGAATGTACCATTAAACATGTATGATAACACCTACAATTTACCCCGTTAGTCCGGTTAATTAAGTGAAACAATTTCTTGAGATGATCTTAGGCAATTTTAAAGAGTTAGAAACAATTTGACATTATACCTCTTTTTGTGACGTACCTTGTGAGTGTGTGAATCCCTTTTGAGCACCCTTTGAACCTTGACCTTTTCTTGGAAGAAACTTGATGAAAGCTTAACCTTTCTTGATCAATTACCCATAATCCTCATGATTTGTGATTTGTTTGAATAGCCAACTTAAGCCAAATGCCTAAGTTAGGGGTGTGGTAAAAGAGAAGGTAAACCAAAAAAAAAGATTGAAAAATAAAAAGAAAGAAAAAGTTGTGAAAATACAAACAAAATAGGGTTTCCAACGGTCCAGGGAAGATGAATAAAAGCTGACTTTTGAGCTTGAATGAAAATGATGGAGAAAAGGAAAGAAGGTATTTTTCACATCACATTTCATGAGGATAGAAGCCAATGAGCCTAAATGACCATACATTTACACTCAACCCCAGTACAAACCTTAAAAAGACCTTTTTGATATTGAATGAGCTGAAATAAAAGTCGATTGGAAAATAAGGGCAAACCTATGGGTGAAATCATGCATTTTGTTTATCTTTGTGAGTTTGAGTGTTGATCTTGATTCCGAAACTTTAAATGATTGAACCATTGTGTTTGAAGGGAAAATCAAGGCATGCACTAATGTAATTCAAATAAGACCCGTACTACCCATCACCTCGGGATACTCAGAGTTTTCCCGGGTTTGCCAAAATTGGCCATTTGACGATATTTGCTCTTAAAAGTGGTGTCACCCGCTCTATCATTAAGCAATTTTCATCATTTAGCACATGCATGGGTTACTCAAACTTCACCCAATCAATCTAAACAACATGCAAGCATCACCCAATCAAATTTCATTCATTCCAAGGCATAAAATACGGGCATTTTGACAATCAAAACAATACAGACAAAATTTTGAAATTAAAATAAGCATTCAAGTATTCTAATTCTATCAGAGAGGCCCAACACACAACAAAATGATACGATTATTGCAAAACAGTACAATTTTTTCGAATGTAAATTCGGCATTCGAAAACCAACCTTATATGTCGATTAAAGCACGATTGAAAAGATAGGCGGCAAGGAAATCCAACTTTGAGCACCAATCAACAACTACAATAATAATGGAATAGAAAAATATTGAAGATAATACCTTGGTGTGGGTTTGTGAAGTTTGAGCAAGGGAAAGTGAAGGATTTCAAATTCTAAGTCTTTTGGCCATTATAAACCGTCCAGTTCACTCCCATTCGGCGACATTAGTCACACTCGCATATCCACTTGGCGACCCGCTGAGTGGTCACTGCACTCGCCGAGTTTTACAGGACCTTCAGTTAAAGTGAAGGTCAAAACGACAGTCTTTATCGAGCACACCGACCATTTTGGCGCTTCGCCAGCTTACCATTTACTCACTAATATGCATTTTCCAAACACTTTCAGCATTTAAACCTACACCACTAGAACACCATTATTTATAAAAGCATACAAATGCATTTAAAACCTTGGGTTTTCTTCGAAGAAGCGCCTTAGTTAATGTCGTGGCACGACGCGAGTCCTTACTCACTCTCCATTGGTGGGGTTGGTCCTAGTGTTACTATGTAACCCCAATAGTTCATTTGAGTGAAGAGGAGGCACTACATAACTCATGAGTGTCTTGATCAGCTGGATCAATCTAGAATGGGAGCCAATCATTTGATTTAACACTTCAATATTCTCGTTCATCTCTTCCAACATTCGATCTTGTTTGGTGATCTTTTGGAGAATGATTTGGAGTGTGTCCTCGACACGATTGTTCTCCCTGTCTCTGAACTTTCTCCGCTCATGAGGGGGTATGTACCTCCCTTGGCTCTTGCACTGGTTTTCCACATCTGATATTTTGGTGGCCAACACGTTTAGTTGAGTTACTAGTGCGGTTAACTTGAAGTCCCTCTCGACTTCTTGACTCGTCTCTGCCAAGTTGATACCATTTCCCTCAGCCATGCTCAGGGTATCTGCCTATATCAACAACTTCAAAGCAAAACAAAACTAAAAGTTAAGTTAGTAAACTATGACTGAGAAGAACAAAAATTCTACTAATCTAAGAATTCTCAAATAATACCACTCCCCGGCAACGGCGCCATTTTGATGTTTGCGTAATGAAGACACAGCTTCCAATGCAAGTGTCTACGATCGTACAATAGTAAAGTAACCCAACCAAGGGTTGGGGTCGAGTCCCAAGTGAGTGGGCTTGAGAATTAGTAGAAAAATAAAATTAAGTTCTAAATAGTCATAGCTAAAAACATTTTTGAATATAAACATGCTAAATCTAAGGGGTGACGTAAGCGTCAATTATCAATAGGGTTTTTTGTCACAAGTAAGTACAAACATAAAAAGTACAAAGAGTACTAATCGAGGATATGGGGTTCTTGGGATGTGATAAGAATACAGGAAAAACTAAACTATTGGGTACATGCTTTTGGCAATAAATCTATTGAATATTTATAACTAGGCTAGACTATAGAGGGGGTAAATTCTCTCTCGAGCAACTTACCCCGAATCAAATGGGTTCCTCTCGAACACCCATTTGCCACATGAAAAGCAGCCTCCACCTTAGCCCACGCACTATCTCAAGCTGAGTGTGTGGGAATGAGTCTAGGGTTCACTCTCTCGAGCTGAACCTAATGTCGACCTAATCCCATTGGCCATCAATTTAGTAGTCTTAGTTTTACGACCTCTCTCTCGAGCAAGCCAAAACCACAAAGATGAAATCGTATTTGCAAATACAATTTCATTAAGTTCCACCACAACTACTAAACAAAATCACATCTAAACAACAAATAAATCATCAATAAGCAAGACCGAACAGATAATCTAACCCATATTCACAAAATCACACCCCAACAATTGGGGTTTTAGCCACACATGTAAAAGAGATAGAAATTTATACCAATATGAGTTTGCATTCAAATGGGTATGAAGATTTAAGTCTTAAAACAAGCAAGGAGTGAAGAATCCAAGAGACCCAAACCCAAAATCTTGGAGTTGAAACCCTTTGAACCTTCAAGTTCTTCAGAAGCCTCTCCAAACTTAGAACTCAAAAATAGAAGCAAAGTCTGAAAAATTACTGTTCAAAGCTAAAAATTTGATACTGGAGTAATAATTCTCAACGAATATTTTTAGTTTTCAAAAATATGTGTTGCAGCTGATCATTTGGCGTCGTTAGTCGAGATCGCCGATCAACTCAGTGATCCGTCCTTTGGTAAGTTTCATCACCTTCTTGCTATATCCTTCAATATTATCGTGTTTGGATCATTGGGTGACATAGTACAACTTCATGGAACTGGTCGGCAATTCGCCGACTGCTCCTGTTCACCGCCGATTTGATCCTTTCCTTAGGGCTTAGCACACTGGAACAAAAGGCGAGGATAAGACCTTTTGGCGACTCTCCGAATGGGTACGGCGATTCTCAGATCTTCATTTATTTGATCTTTCAGCTACTTTTGTTCCTTTTTGCTAAGTAGTGTTGATGCTTTCCCTCAAACATCAAATACCTGAAACTTAAGGGTTTTCATCAGATATTGAGACAAAATATGCATTTGAGGACACTAATTCTATCAAAATATAGCCCTAAATGAGTCCAATTTGTGGACTCATCAGGTGTATAAGGTTGTTAATGTTATGGGAGTGACTTATATTGAAAAAGCAGAACTTTCCGCTTACCATTTAAAGGACATTGCCTAAATTTGGTTTACTTAATGGAAGAGCAATAAGCCTATAGCGTTCCTTGGTAGGGACTTCCCCATGAGAAGAGGGAATGTAAGGTGGAAGAGTCTATAAACCTTAGTCAAGGTAGCATGAGTGTGGAAGAGTACTCCTTGAAGTTTACCCAATTGTCTAAGTATGCTCCATCTTTGGTGTCTAACCCTAGAGATGAGATGAGTAGGTTTGTTACGGGGATTTCCGACCTAGTTGAGGAAGAGTGTTGTACGGTGATGCTCCATGATGACATGAACATTTCTAGACTTATGGTGTATGCTCAATCTATTGAGGAGTCCAAACTTAAGAGGAAGAATAGGGAGATGAAGAGGTCTAGGCACGATGAGCAAGGTCAACCTAGGTTCAAGAAGAGAGCTCCAAACCAAGATTCTTCAAGCACTCCTAAGGTTAACCAAGAGAGAGGTAGTGGACCTCCATTTCCTAAACCTACTTGCCACAATTATGGAAATAAGCATCATGGGAAGTGCCTAGCCGGTAATAGTGGGTGCTATAGTTGTGGGAAAAATGATCACAAAGTGAAAGATTGTCCTACTCTTACGTCTAGAGGAAGGGAGGCCAAACAAGCTTCTTTTAGTTCCCCGATCTTGATGCTCCAAAGAGAAACCATTTCTATTCTCTTCAAGCTAAGAAAGACAAAGGAGCTAATCCGGATGAAAGCACCAGTATATGATAGTTCCTTTTGGTTGTGAATGTCTTATAGAGATTCCTATGTTGTTTTTAATGTTATCCTTAGTTGGTTTTCTCCTAAGTGGGGGATAGTATGTTGATTAGTAAGGTTGTTGAGAGTTCCGATATCCTTATCACTTTCTTCTATTCCTATTCAAGCTTGAGACCAAGAGGTCCTTGTAGCTTGTTTCATGTTTGGGAGTCATGTGTGAACACTGTGTTTTCCATGATCTCCTTATGTTATGCATATTTTAATAAATCTATGTTTATATGAGAAAATGAGTTTTCATGATTGTGTTCCTCATGTTAATATGCATTTATAATGAGTTGCCTAAATGCTTCATGAGTGGACTTGTTCAGTATGCTTTAATGTGTTTTTGAGAAGAGTTGCATAATTGCCTTATGATGTTGTAATGAGCATGATGTTAGATAGAGAAGGAAATTCCTCCAACGAAATGAGAAATGTTGATGTTTTGGTGCATAATAAGTTTGTAGATGTAATTCTTACTTTCTTGCAATGCATTGAGCTTATTGATGTGGAGTTGATGTTTCTTCCTACGATTATGCATTTATATTGATGTGTCATGCATGATGGGCTGCTAGTCTTGAGTCGTTATATGTTTAAAGTGTCATTCGAGGATGAATGTTCCTAATGGGG